>LPNX010704503.1:645811-673068 GCA_001517045.1 Pseudotsuga menziesii
TGCGGTATGCCCCTAGACGGTGGTACCTGCGGTCCTGCTAGTGTAGGTTCATCAAAGGAAGCCTTAGCTTCGTGAAAGGTATCCTTATTCTTCTGTAGGTTGAGTGAAGTTGCTTTAGTAGGAGCTTTGCGCACCCACCCCTGACTTGTGTTCTGTCCGGTCTCCTACGATGTGCCACTGGTGGAAGCACCGCTCCGAGTCACAATGTTAACTGCTGGTTCTAGTTCCTTAGGTTCAGCAGCAATAAGCTGGATGTTCTGGTGTGCAGCTGGTTTAGGATCTCTGATCTTAGCTATCAAGATGGGACACTCTTCTATGGTATGATCGTAAGATTTGCAGTAATTACAAGTAGTAGTGGTGTTCTGGCAGTCCCTAGCATAGTGTCCGACAATTCCACAATTATAACAAGTGACTGGTCCACGACCTTGACCAAAACCTCCTCCTCTTGCAAAGCCTCCTCCACGACCTCGTCCTCTGAATCCTCCTCCTCGGCCTCCATACGTCTGAGCCGGCTGTGGTCCTGTTGCTGGACCCTTTGTGTCTGCTTGGACTCTGTACACATCCTGTGTTCTTTCTGACAGGAGATCATAAGCTCGGCAATCTTGTGGATCATGCCCGACGGATTTACAGAAGATACAATAGAGATTTTTAGGTGTCTGTACATACTTTTGAAGCAAAGGGCATTACTGAGGTGGATGTCCTTGAGTTCTACATATTTCACACCATGGCCCTTGTGTTCGTGGTAAGGGGTTAGGAGCCCCTGACGCTAAATATTGTGCAAAGACTGGACAGTTGTCTTTACTGTGGCCCTGTTCTCTGCACTTTATGCACCATATGTCTTGCATAGCCTCTTTCCCCTTTTTAAGTTCGTGTATCTGTAATGTGAGGTTGGCCAACTGGGTCTATAGAGTTGTCATCCCTGTACTGGTTTCTACTAAAGGTGAAGCCTCTAGTTTCATTTCTATCTCCAGCGCTTCATCTTGAGTAGTGAGTTTCTGTTGCATTAGTGGCATTCTGATATGAGGGAGCAACGCTGCAATAAACCATTCTTTATGCTGCTCCGGCGCAAACTCAAAACTTACTTGGTCTATAAGAGCTTTGAATTTCTGGTCAAAGTCCCATACTGACTTTGATGGTAGCTGTTTAATATCCTTAAGCTCTGTAATGCACTGAGACTCAGATTTAGGTTTCTTGAACTCTTTAATCATGGCGTTCTTGACCTGGGTGAGCGTCTTGGGTAATGTAGTATACTTTATGTACCATGTCAAGGCTCTATCTCTGAGTGTGGTAACCAACTGTACAAGTTTAAGGTTATCATCGTTGATTTTTTTAGTGGTCCACATAGCTTCGCATAGGAACCAATGTTGTTTCGGGTCTTCTGCTCCTGTACCTTTAAAAATAGGTAGCTTCATGTTGTCTCCCATTCTATTTCTCTGTGGTGGGTTCTGACTGACTGGAGTACTACCACTCAGCGGTGTAGGTGAAGGTGCTGTAACGGGAGTAGGTACTGACTGTGAACTACTAGATGGAGTACCTACGGGATTATTCTGAGTCCCTGTCTGCTTCTGTGGAGTATAGGGGTGGTAAGGGATACCCCCCTCTGGTTCTTCGGTGGTGCTAGGGCTCTGTTGTCTAATACTGTTTGAACTGTCTTCAAAGATAGGAGAACTAAATGCTACTTTATACTTCTTTCCACTCCGTGTTCGTCCAATGTCATCGAAATCACTTTCAAACTCTTGTGACATTACTAGCTTTACTTATTCATCTGAGACTAGATCCATTGTTCCTTTTTCATATAGCAACATCTTAAGGGACAAGTTTAGAGATATTAGGTACTTACCATGATATCCTTTGAAGAAGTATCATTCGGTTGCGCTGAAGCTCTTTCTCTGGTCAACTGCAAACTCTGTAACGTAGCCTTCTAGCACACTAGTAAGCCAGAAGTCCACTGCTCTCGTAATCGGATTGTCAAGGTTCTGTACGATCCGAATCAGCTCCGGTGTCCAGACGATGTTTCTTTTCTTCTTGAATGTGTTTCTATCTGTCAACTTGGATAACCAATCGAAAATCTCATTTCCGTAGGTTACAAAAAATATAGCGTGTATGTCTGAAGCGATATGCTTCTCTAGCCAGGCCTCTGTGCTTAGTCTCGGACTCCTATTCTCTTTCTTGGCGAACTCCCTTAATTCTGAATCCAGCCACTGGTGAAACTCTTCTCTCGTAGGATGCCAACAGAACATTGACTCCCAGTCATTCAAACCGGCAACGGATCCATTTGTTGATTGCATGGGCAGACCCGGGTTTACTATAATTAATCAACAACACCCAAAACTCACTGGCCCTTTCGGCGACAGACCGCAAAGCGATCTGAAGTCTCATCCGAAGTGAATCTAATGGGTTGGCCAAGACTCAAGTGTCTTGGACCAGGTTCTACGCATCCTACTTCTTTTCTCTTACTCCTGCACGCCACTAGATCAACTAGCTCTGCGCATCGCATGTCCCCTTCTACTCGCAGCACTTTTACCCGTGCGATGCTTAACCCTGCGCAAGTCGCATGATTTCCTCTCGCGTCGCACAACTTCCACTTACTCACAATATTCCCAACCTTACCACATCTCTGCGCACCGCGGAACACCCATCCTCTCCTCAACGCTAAGCCCTCAGCTCGCAGTATCGCGCACCGCAGCTCCTCTGCCGATGCGATACCGCCTCTCTGCGATATCTTACCACTACGAATTTGCGCTCTTAGCGTTGACTGTGCCGATGTGTGAAACTCTACTTCTCAGAAGTATATTGTGAGTAACTGGTCATTAGAGACAGACGTAAAGGAGTCTTTAAACAGCCTACTAAAAATGCTTCAACTTATCTTTATCCTCTTGTATTATCATGAGCAGAACAATACATACATTCAACTACTGCAACTAACATTACATGCATAATAACCAGTAACAATAAGCAAATACAATCACATTCATACAACACATAACACGCAGATTTAACGTGGTTCACCCCCGGGATGGGAGTTACGTCCACCAAACTGTGCTTCTATTATATATCTTGAGGGAAGTTAGCACAGTCTGTTGCACTGCATATGCAGTGCGAGGTCTCTTCTAGATCTCTGGTCTATCTCTATGTTGCCTTTCTTCCAATATATCCTTCCCTCTCTGTTCTCTCTGTGGATGGTTACATACAGACTCAAATGACTCACAGACAAACTAGGTGTCTGGATCGTTACAACGCAGTCTGTCTGACTGATTCCTGAGTCTATAAAACTATCAACTGACCAACTAACTAACTGACTGATTAGCTAACCCTTTACAATACAAAAATGCAAGCTTTTATAGGCAGCCCGAAGGTCTCGCCATTACAACACTGTGGGCCTATCCCAACAGTAAACCCAAACCCTAAATAGTGACAGTCGATCCTCTCTGTCCTTGAGGTAGCCGCTTCCCGTCACACCGCAGCTCTCTGCAGTCCTCCATGCTTCCCGGCACTGACCATGGGTACTATGCACCGCTTCTCTTTCTGCCCTTCGCCTTCAATGCTTGAGCCTCGTTGCTCCTTCTTCTTTATGAGGGTTGCTGAGCCCTCCTGTCTTCCGCCGCTGCCTTCAATGCAGTGGTTGAGCTTTCTTCTCTCGGCCGCTTGGGTACCGTTGCCTTCTTGACTTTTCTATCCCAAAAGTCATGGTTTCCGGCTCTGCTCTCCAGCTGGAAACGTGCTACGGCGTCGTAGCTCTGCCCTGTCGTCTTTCCGCCAAAACTTCTCTCTTTCCGCCAAAACTAGCAGCTTCTTCTGTAGCTGCGGGATCCTGCTCCAACATGAGACAAGGACATATTTGAGAAGAAGGGAGAATTCATTTGTTAGTGCTTAATGAGTAGTTAATCAAGGCTCTTTGGACTCAAACCTGGTCTTCAGTACCTCCCACTAAACCAAACCAACCATAAGCAATTGACCTAATGGATGTCATAACCCTATCAAGGACACCCCCATCACAAGATGTCCAAATCTTCTTGGTATCACCTCCATAACTGTTGGGAAAAATTTAACTCATTTTTATTCAAACTTTTCCTAAAAAACAAAAAAAATCTTTTAATAAATAATGAGTGTGAACCCATAAAATTATGGAGATATCAAGTTGCTAATAAGTTTAAACTTTAGCCGATTAATCTACCAATGTGAAGTAGGCCTAAGTTAGGTATACTCCACCTTTTTCTTTGAGTTTCCACTGTTAGTGGACACAATACTCCACATAAATTAACCTCTGATTAGCAAATATGTTACAAATATATAAGAAAAATTATGTTAATGCTTGGAAATTGCAGGTCTTAGTCCATCTTTGGATTTGAGTTTCCAATGTCTGTAGACATAAGACTCCACAAAGATTAACCTCTCTGGTTGGAAAAATATGTTTAAAATATACAAGAAAATGATGTAAATTCTTGGAAATAACAAACTCTTTGAACCTTGAGAACCACCTTATATTTGTATTAAAAATATATATGAAAATGGACAGAGAAGAAGAGCTTGAGGCACTTACAATGTATTTGAAATTTAATAACAATCAGTATGAAGAGTACAAAAATAATTTCGAACTCTGCAACACAAACACACACACACAAAACCTTGTTCATTTCTCTTGTGAGCACTAAACTGGTCTTTGGTAGCACCTATTTGTGCATAAAAAAAAGTAGTTTTCCCTACCCTACCCTTGCCACATTAGATGTCCACTTTATGTATATTCAATTATATGTATCTAGTTACACTCACACCTAAAAGGAGTAAATGTTTGTCTCAAGGAAATTTGTAGAGATCACCAATGTAGATAAATTCTTCACAAAAATCATTAATCCCAAAACCAATTGTAACAATTCTTTGAATCATTACTCTTTTCCCTAGATTGTAACATATAATTATTTCACTAAGTACATTGGATCAGATTTGAGTAGTGTAGCAGATAATAAATACATATTTTCATTAGAAGTGTAGCACAGTTGAGCAGATTGTAGTGAATTTGAGTGGAGTGGAGAAGATCTTCTTTGGAGGAAGATGACAAGCTACAAAGAAGTCGTGGCTTGGGAACTCCCCTCTCAAGTAGACCATTTGTACTTTTTGACAATAGATATCACAAAATACAACATCTCTCATGGAAAAGATATCTGGAAAAGAGTAATCAAAGTTTCAAACCCCTAAAACCAAATGTATTCAATGAAAACTATAGGACCCATTTTGCATAATACGTAGCTTCATGATATGCAAATTTAAGGGTCTTTGGTCATAGAAAAAACCCATAAATGGATAGATCCAATCCATATGTAACCCCAAAGGTGAGTGCAATCTCTTATTTCTTGGAAAAGGATATTTTATCACAATTCTTCCTTCTCAGGGAGAAAGGGATCGAAGTTTCGATAGTGCATTATGATTCCCAAATAGGGCAATCTTTCTTATGAGGATTTGGGTTCTTGGATTTTCCCAGACACTGTAAATTATTTAGAAAACCATAGTTTGTGTTTACCTCCTATTCTCTCATATGATATCTATAATGCATACATTTTCACCCTAACAAATAATGGATTGGGTTCTTACAACAAGTCTTATCATCTTATCTTTGAACATAAGCAAGCTACTAATGTGAGAATTTGTGTTACTATGGATCTGAGTAAGCTAATACTATAAAATATATGTTTATCTATGGGTGGAAAAAATCATGTACATGACCTTGATTACAAAAATAATCCTTTCGAATGTAGGATATGTCACAAGTATGGATGCTAAGAAAAAAAATTCCCTAAGGCTCAAGCAAAAAAGTAAAATTAAGCTCCAATATCTAACAAAGAAGGATTCAATAGGTCAGAAATAGGAGTATGAACACCATCATTTGGAAATACCTGAAAAGAAAATAAGGGGTAGAATCCTATACATCCAAACTAAAACATGTTCGATGGCTTGGATATAGAAGACCAATAGAGTATCTCAATATCTGATTTTCGAACAAGACTTAACATGCTACATGCAAAAATATTCCCCATAATATGAGGGTGCTAACAAACATCTTACATTTAAAATGAAAAACATACAATTGCAAATGCCAAATACATCTTACAAGTTGAATTTAGTTAGCTGGCATTGATATGATATCATGACTTCAAATTTAGATATAAAGTATGGCACATTTGTTTGTGATTTAGTTAAAAAAATCTCAACAATACCATAATATTTTGTTTTTGAACAAAAGTTAACAGGCTACATGTATAGATATTCCCCGTGTCATATGAGTGCGGGTAGTTACACATTGAATTTAGTTTTCCGGCGTTGATATCATATTGGACTATAATACTCACAATTTTGGTGTCTTTGGATTTACATAAAAAGGAAGAAACATTTTTTTGTGACAATGTAGAAAATATCCACATCAACAATCAAACTAAATCATACATTTATATCAATTCTTCTTCCAATATTCACAAGTGGAATATTTGTATCAAACATGTCTCTCAATGTTACATTGAAGAATATTGAATATATTCCCAATTGAAAGATTGTTACACATGGGAATATAGGTTATGGTGTATCCCAGTATCATAAATAAGAAACAATAAACATTAGAGGGTCTAGAGTATCAGAAACTTTACGGTGGTATACGTAGAGAAGTGATTTCATAAAATCATGGAAAATATTTCGATGAAAAATTAGTAACACTGCTATTGAATATGACTTCAATTTTTTGGAATGTCACTCATGAAATCATAACCAGGTTTACATCCTTCCCTAAATGGTTTTCTAGGTTCATAGATTGTTGCAAAAAGCTGTATAATCTAAGATGGAGGTAAGATGATGAAACCATGGAAAATGACATAAGATGATGTGTGGATGTTATAATATCCAAGAAAAAATGCTTTTCATTTGGTTCTCACTGATATATGAATAAGTAAAATTCTAGAGTAGGTTCATATTATAAAATATCTTGTAAAACAATTTTCAAACTAGTAAACTCAATAGTCTATTAGTTAAGTTACTTACTAGCATATGTACTTTACAGTGATAGGTTGTGTTGATAACAATTAAGTTACAATATCTACCATCAACCTTTCAAAAGAGAAATCAATGACTACCAATGCAAATGCTGAAAGTGAGTGCTGCAAAACATACAAGAAAAATTTAGACTATCGAAAGTAACTAACACATTTTGGGATACAGCTCTAAACAATTCCATACTAAGTTAAAAGTGCAATTAAAGGTACTATATATATTACCTCAGAAAATAATCATAAAACCAATAAAAATGCATATTGAAAAAGCAGAGCTACAACATAAGAACTTATGAAATATCAAATTTTAAAATACCTACCATGTTATATCGTCCTAGATACATAAATAACAAATGACATACTATAACATAGTACAAATGGAAATTGATTACATTAATCATCAGGTTATTCTAATCCTACAACTTCTATCACCAAAAAAAGTTTTACTAATATATTGTTGTCAGAAGTCTATCAAAATCAATTGAATGAGATTGCCTCAACTGCTCCAGAATTTAAGTTACTAGTGAAAACCTACCAGAAAAATTACGCTGAGAAAACAACCATCATACATGTTTCTTGATGACTGCTCAAGGAGTTTGAAATAGGTCCTTAAAAGTGAATTTACAACATGAAACCCCTTCTGTCACTAGTAGAGATTCAAAACTCATCATGGAACGACATAACTTTATTGACAAGGCACTTTGGAGTTGGATATTTTTCTGTTTTTTTGCAATAGGTGCTCAAGTTTGGTCTAAAGGTTAATCTGGAATGATGTTTTCGCCACTCAGATGATGGGTTTGGAGTAACCACTAGAACCGGAATTTAACCACTGTCCAAATCTGTCTTGCCCCATTTGAAATTTTTTCTCCTCGCTGTATAAAAGGGTTAAATATTTTTTGGAGGTTCCAGGACTGATTGGTCTAGATAGAAAGCATTGTCCACTGAAGCATTTCATCCCACTCCAACAAACCATCTGAATTAAACTTCTATATGTTGATCTCAGCATAGGGTATGTAACAAATCTAAACCTTTTTCTGGTGTCTGCTCAGGATGAATGAAATTCAAATATGCATGGTTGCTGATCTAATTCACAGGTGCACTGAGAATTGAGATTTGGAGCCTTTTCCACTGCACAATCCTGCTCATACTTGAAAATACTGCTTACTTTAATGGCCTAAATATAGTCGAAATTTCCATAACTGCTCAAAGTTTGTAGACTACTGATAATTCATAATTATCTTTCTTTATGCTTAGAAAATTAAAGAATCATCCCATTTTCCCTCATGAAAACCTAGGTGAACATCCACGGAAATAGGAGAGTAACATACTTTAATTGTTATTAAGACAAGTATCCCCGTCTGCACCTTTGTTCCGTCCCAAAAATGAGTCCAACATAGTTATAGAACATATCTTAAAGTGAAGGACATAGTTTGACAATCCATCCCACCACCCAAACGATGTGATAATTCCCCAATGTTGTTCTGTTTTGGCTCCCAATCCCAGGAATATATTGGAATTTAATTTGCACCCAATGGCGGGTCAATAGAGTTTGTTGGTCATGTTTTAAGCACCTATCTACACATACATCTCCTAATAAGGAAAAGGCTAATTCTTTATCCTATAGGGTAGGTAGCCTTTAAAAGAAAAGTAGAAATAACATGATCTTGGTTCTATAAATTTTTTAGATCTACTGATAAAACTTAGCAAATGGCGGTTAATCCTCAATTTTCATATGTTGTAATTTTTCTAGTGACTATGATTTTGGATATTTTGGGGAAGATATTATTTCAGTAAAACTAGGTTGAAATCATGTTCTTCCCTACTAACCCAACTAACATAGGTTCTATAGTTAAGAGTTAGGCAGGATGTAAAAGAGTTTTATCATTCATGAAAATAATTAAAACAACTAGAAAATAATTACCTCAACCATAAGAACTCCTGGTATAGTTGGTCTCTCAGGGAAGTGGCCAGTGAAAAAATTACTGTTTATTGTCACATTCTTGATGGCAACAACTGACACATCAGATTTGTACTGCACCACTTGATCAACAAGTGAAAATGGAAATCTACAGTCAAGTTGGATGAGTTAGATTAGCTTATATACCATTCCAAGGTCAAGAAAATAGACAAAAACAAAAAATGTGCACCCCCATTCAATCCATGGGAAAATAAAAAAACTATAGTCAACAAGAAAGCATTAGATTAGCTTGTACACTATTCCAAACTTAAAAAATACAAGTTGTTCATATGATTTATGAAAGGTGGATTATAAAGGGAGGTTACATTTTATGAGTATTTGACTAAATTAACCATTGAATCAGGCATTCAAGAGAGTATAATAATGGATTTTACAGAGATTCATAGTCTTAATGGCGAGGAAAAAAATGTTAATGCAGAGTGTGAGAGATTCCATCATAGCAACCAAAGCAGGGACTTGCACCGTGAAGCCAACTTCCATATTAGTAAAGCTTTTGCTTGCATGTTGTACTTCAAAAACCACCCTTGCCTCAAAATATTGTCAATGTAGGATAATTAAACGCACACTGGTACTCTCTTCTTTTATCTTTCCTTCTTAATTTTTTTAAGGAAAATAGATAATCATATTTGATGCGGAATAGAGAGTTCTATGCAATCAATTTTGTGAATTAATATATTAATTTTTGTGACTTAAACCCAAGATTTTTTGCGTGATAAACGTACAAACTCTACCTGAGGATTTAGTTTTCCATGTGCAGCTACATGAATAATAATAATGTCTTTTAGCGCAGGGAAATAGTTGTACAAATGTGGAATAAAGAGTTTAAAACTTCAAACCTATTCAATTTTGTGAATTAAACACAAGTTCTTTTGCATGGAAAAAATACTACCAAAAAGTTTAGTTCAACATGAACAGAATAAGAAAACCTAGAAATAATTAAAAGTTAGCAATTTACCTATGGGGTAGAATATTTCGAATTTGGTTGATATCAAGGATACCTGGAAATACATGATATCTTGCCACAAATCAAAACAGAACCCAAGAAAATCAGTTGAATATATTTTAAGGGTAATAAGTATGCTTCAAATCCAAATAGCAAGGATGTAAAGATTGGAAAAGACAAAAGAAAACTTCTATCGCAGGACTTGCTAAATATAACTAAATCAGGCAGTTCAGATTCTAACATAACCATGGCTTCTGGTCTACTACATGGACTATAAATTAAAGTGGGAACCAAAGTCCAAGGAGAAAAGGATACCTTATCTACATGGGTGAGAAAGTCAGAATATTTTAAGGTCTCCAGGCGTCAAGGTTACAACTAGGCGAGGGACATGATATTCATAGGAACCATAAAATTACGTCTGATAAACAAAATTCCATAGATGAGAAATTTCCCTTGAGTCTAGGATAAGTTTCTGAACAATTGGAAAAAATTCATAATTGTAGAGAGTCATTAAGCATGTCTGATATTGACAATGGTGCTGAATTGGCTGTTGAAATGATGTAGTCAATGCTAGCAGAGATTCCCCCTAATCAAGCAATCGAGGAAAATGCACATACAGTAGAACAAAAAGGCGATACCAAATCTGGAAAACCAAGAAAGAGGAAGACTATACTATTTGGTGTGTTTAGAAAGGAAACATCGCCAAATACCCACTTTGAAAATGGTGGAACATTTGCAAAGAAAATGAAGGATGGAAATAGTTTTCCTGATTTGGAGAGAAAAAAAGTAATTGCACCCCATTTTACAGTAACTTATCCTTGTCTTGCCACCAATTAGTTATGGAAATAAATAATTCTGGATATTAAAGACTGGGCACTAGAAGAGAACCAGCTTGGGCAAGAAAAATCTGTTGCGTTGATCTACAAAAGGAGCAGGTGCATTGTCCAGGATGTGCCTACTAAATGAAAAATGAAAATGAGAGAATATAAATCATGCATATTTGATTTTAGGATTGAAAAAGAATTTATCATATCTTGAGCCAAATTACAAAAATTAAATATGAGCCGTCTGAGTCTCGAAAGTGATTGTCGTTGCCTGCTAAGAGTTGAGGGTACATGTAGAACTATATACTAGAATCTAGATCTATATATTTTTGTTCAAGAAGGAAATTTCAAGGATTTTGGGGCATCACTATGCATGATTCTCTAGTTCAGTAACTGTTATAGTTTTGGAATGTATAACTCAAATGGATTACTAAACATGGCATTATAAGTGTCGAAATGGAGCCATTAACTTGAACGAGATGTGCATTTTGGAATGCAATCGAACAACTAAAAAATCACAGAACTAAAATATTCCCAACAACTAAATTCAAGAACTAAAGATGAATTATGTGTCGCTTACCTTGATAGTTCTCCTGGATATGAATATTTAGAGACAATTAAGACTGTAATCTTCCCCTGCGATATTTCTTGCGAAGTGATCCTGTATAATTCATTAATTTTGTACCTAAATCACTCAGATAAATTTGATGAGGAAATATCCCTTCCAAGACCTACAATGGCCAATTGGGATCCATTCGAAATAGAAGAAGGAATATAGTATGCAATGTGGGCATATAGGATATGAATGGGGTTTAGCTTGTGCGCAAATCCTCAGTGATTGGGAAATTTGGAGAAGATGCCTCTTCCATGGAAAAATACAAGATCAAAATACAATATCCTTCCCCACCAGTACGAGTTTTCATGTATTCCCCTGAAAGTCATCTGCATGCCAAATTCATCTCATTTTTATCAGATTGTACAGTGAGTATTTGCAATTCCCAAACCCCAAATCAGTGATTAACATGACAAAATTTTTCTTGTTTTGCATTATAATCCTATATCTAACCTGTATATTCTATTAGACATATCAACTCCTCACTTTTTACATGAAAGTGTCCCCACTTTCTGCTTCATATTTTGGAAGTTGCTAACAAGATTGTCTGTTGATATCCATTTATCCCGAGTGGGGAGTTTCCCTTTGTAGACTACCAATTCGATGGTGGATGTATTGGTGCGGGTGGTTTGGGAGCAAGTTTCCAAGAGCTTACTTTTACCCTCGAACTTAAGGATTTGCTTCACCCCTAGGAGCAATTCAAGGGTCAACTATTCCTTCAATTGTATCTGGGAAAAAGGATTGCTATGGAATTTTCTCTATATCTCGAGCATATGGAACTTAATGAATCAGAACTGATGTTATTTATGCCTATCTCTTCTAATGGTATTTTTAATGGCTTTAGAATGGGTATTTACAATGACCAAACCCTAAATCAATGATTAACATGACAACTACCTCAATGAGTGGAAGCAAGGAACAGACGAGAGCGAAGGGGCTGCATCAAAATATGTTGAATAATTTTGGCACTACTTCAATGGTGACTTCTTGGAATGCTCAATATTTCTCAGGGCTGAATCCTTTTTGGCACTACTTCAATGGTGACTTCTTGGAATGCTCAATATTCTCTGGGTTTTGGCGGGATTGGTATATATATCAATTAAATTTAGAAATACAAAAAACAAACAAACATATATATAAGAAAATCAATTAAAATATTGTCCACAAATTATAGATTTAGGGATGGAATAATGAAAATGGGTGAGAAAATAATTTTTGATGGTGACCTTACGTGATATTCATGAGACATTTTAGAAATAGATATTTTTGGTAGGTTAGAAATCAATTAAAGCAATAATATCATCCATTTATGAGTATGTTTTAAGTGTATATAATGATGAAAATGGATTACTCTCATTGAACTCGCAATTATGACTTTTTTTGAGATCGAGATGATGGAATAGAGGGAAAAATGGAGTCACTATTGCATGAAAGGAGACTAGAAATTATATGCATCATCAATTTGGTGTCTTTCTAGGACGTCGTGATCACTAGCACTAAAATGATCTATATATATTTAGACCCCCTCGTAAAATATTACAATATTTTCTATTGTTGAGCTATGACACATGACTAGGATGTCGTGAACACTAGCACTAAATTGATCTATATATGGTTAGACCCTCTGGTCAAAAATTGAATTTTTTTCCATTGCCGAGATGTCACACATGAGATGGTTAAGAGCAATTATGTGCAATTGCTTTCTTGGATCTCTGATTATCGAGGTGTATGGAACCATTACAGAAAAAGGATTTTCCAACATATATATCATCTGGGATTTGTGATCCCAATTATATATCTGGCAAGAAATATGAACGTTTATAGAAAATCGTCTGCAATAATCCACAACACCCTTACACTATCCCAACCACCTGGAAAAAACACTAGATATTTCTAACCTCACAAATTCTATTTTGGATTTAGAATTGTTAACCTGCACATATTCAGAGATAGAAGGTAGAAAATTTACAAAATTGTAACACTTCACTGTCACAATTGCAATTTTCCATGACACAATTAAAAATGACTAACACAAATGACTAATTCATATTCTTCTATCTAGTCATTTTTTATGTCGTGACTATTATAGCTGATTTTACCACTCCAGGTGAATCACACTTGTATGGCCTTCCCCTATCCCTCTACAGACTCCTTAGACCCCTTGGACCATTTTTTGTCCTTTGATGTTTCCTTGACCATCCCTAAAAACATGCGAAAATTATTACACACGACTTTTAAACCCTTAATCGCGTATATACACGGGTTTGACCTCTAAAACTGCGTACATCGGGATGTGCGCATAATCCAAATCCTTTTGGAGTTTTCCTTGACATGGATCCAAATCACTTGACTCCTGGCCTTCCCTATGCCTTGAGATCGCTCAGATTCGACCTTTCATTACCCCTTTGAAAAGCTATATAAGGACCTCTTCGGTACATTGAAGGCATATGAGAGAATTGAGAGCAAAGAAACTATAGTCCATTGTTGTCGGAACTTGTGCTTGAGTCTGCATCCCTTTGTCCCTTGGAGCACTTTTGTGTTCTTCCCAAGCTTGCCTTTGCTTGTGAGCTTGCTATCGAGAGATGGAGGATTGAGGTGGTGGAGGCCCAAGTGGGGGATTCAGTTTCTCGGATTTGCAGATGTGCCGACAGAGGTTGTATCCATTGTAATCTCTAATTTTATATTAATAGAAATATATTTTTTTGTCCAATAATGTATGTTTGAATGAATATTTTATCCATGGGATGATTTCAAATGCTTATACATTGCTGATTATATATGCTAGAATAGATCTAACATCAATATATATAGCATGCTTGTCTTGTTTACTTGTTGTTGAGGAAGTGATTCATCAATTCAAGCTGAAATTGGAAAGCTCAATGAGGATCTACTTCAACCGTCCGGAATAAGGTACGAGGTCTGATCCTTTAGTGTTAGATATTTAATTTCTATTGCATATTGGAAAGGATTGATTTCTGGAGTCAAGCTGTCTGTTGTGGTACCCCAAGCCATAGGAATTTCTCTCTGTAACAGAATTGGCAACTCTGCTGGGGAGTTTCTAGTAGTTGTCCTTTGGGGGTTTTCTATCGGCATTCAATGACTTTGAATTTCTCTTTTTTCTCTTGTTTCTGTGTCGGGTCCAGGGGCATATTTGCTTGGTAGTGTCTGATTGGTGTGAAGTTTGTCTCAGCTTGTCTGTTTGCCCTTATTTTTATGCACCTTTCTTCCTGTACGCGAGTTTTTAACTCACAGTCGCGTATATATGTGGTTTTCATTGCTTTTTCCGCATACACACATGGGTTTATTGCGAACAGTAGTGTATGCCCTTAGTTTTTCCTTCTAGAGGAAGATGGATTGTTGCTGGGTGAATTGTGATGATTGCTGAGTCTCCTTTGATACTTCTAGAGTCTGTATACACCTCTATTTCTGACCAGAGAAATTTTTTTTAGGGTAAAATTTCTTTTTGAAGAATTTTCTTGTCATTGCATTTTCAATTTTTTGTTTTGGGATTAATGCATTAGATTTATTTTACCTTAGTACTTTGATTGAGTGCTGCTTGAGTGTGCTTGCAGAGTTTGGGGGTTGTAGAATCATTCTTTTGCTTTTATATCTCATTTTTATTTCAAAAAATCCAAAAATATTTGCTTATCATCATGCATTGTATCTTGCATTTTGCATAGTACTTGCACTAGATTTGCTTTGGAGCATTAGTCAGGATTTCATATAAGAAAGCTTGCATTTATCATTTGAAGAAAATTGTGCATTTCACGTAGTAGCATACCCTGTTTTTCATGGACACAATGCATTTGCATTGATTGTTAGGTGTGCATTTTACTTCATGTTGTGTCATAACACCATTAGTTGCATGGCCATATACCTCTTTTGAGTAATAAAGCCAATTAAAATCAACGCTTAATTAAAATGAACTACACTATTTTATTTGATAGGGTTCACCAACAAAATTAGGTTTTAGGGTATTGGAATAGTTCATTGTGAGTAAATTCTCCAATACCACTAAACAACAACATGTATGTGTCTGTTTAGGTGAGTGTGTGAAATTACTTGGTATAACCAGTGTTTCTCAGGATCCTCCTCTCAAAAGGGAGTTAAGCACGAGGCAGTGTGAGCGGTTATTGATTGGGATGACCCCTAGTCATAACTGAGTAGCACCAGAGATATTTCCAGGATTGTATTCATATCTAGGGGCTCTTTCGAGAGTTTCGGGCTTTGATACCTTGCCCATACGGTCAATCCCGCCTGTTACTGTCCGCCTGAGCATTGATTATATTGAGGTGACCTTAGTGGCCTTACCTAGGATATCGAGGGGGTACTCTGTAGGGGTTATTCTGCGGGTGTCCCGACCAGGTTGGGGTCGGATAGCATAGTCGCTTTACGCGTTGAAGGTGAGGGCTACAATAATTCGTTACGTACCTCCGCTTGTTGTGTATGGGAGTCTCAAGCCTCTCCTAGGCAAGACATACCTGCTTCATTCGGGAGCTCACTTATCCTACCCTTGATTGCTTGTGGTTGGATTTAGAGTTTATTGGTGATTGCTCTGTGCATGTTAGCTTGCCTAGGGTTTGTGTAGATAGAGAGTCTTTTATATTTCTTGAGTCATTGTGGATTCGGGTGCGGCTCCTCGCCGTTCTCGTTATTTAGCAGGACTTCCACCTTCTACATCTCCTCCTCCTTTGGGAGAGAGAAATAGATAGTTCAGGCAGATTACTTTGCACATTGATTTACACACCATGGGAGAACATATAGAAGGCATTCCTGAACCACCTTCTCCGATTCATTTGGAAGATGGAGAGTTTACTCCTAACTATGATCCTTCACTCGACTTGACTGAGTTAGGTCCTATGATTTCCGAGATAGGAACTTTTCATGATAGACCTACTTACTCTAGGGTTGATTCCCCCTTGACGCATCGCCAGTATGGAATGCCAGAGGAGGATGAGACTCATTTTGAACCTGCAAGCACTAGTTGTGGTAGTTATGGGATGTCTGGTTTTCCCACACATGATTTGGCATTCTCTGAGTTTGAGCCTAACACTATGCCTGGGGGCACTCTCATTCCTTACCATGGAGAGAGGTTTGGGAGCACAAGTCACATTGCACCTTCCATCCTGGTGGTGGAAGCTACATCACATATTCCTCCTACGTCTAAGGTTAGTGATCCTATTAGGATACCAAATCCAAGATGAGTGACTATAGGGAATAGCACGTACATAATTACACAAGTCCCTTCGTCCTCTGTCCCTAGTTCTTCGAATGTTCACCCTCCACCTCATTCACGTGGTCCTTCGGGCCGGAATATTGCTACGAGTCATGTCTATACTGTGATTACTATACCAGTTGTGTCTCAGGTTCGTGCACCACCCATTGTTTTAGGAGGTCATGTTCATATTTCTAGAGGTCATATTCCTACTTCCGGAGCGTATATTCCTACTTACAGAGTGTCTCATGGGACATCTCATGGGATGACTTATGGACCCTATTATGGGATGCAGTATGGACAAGGTTCTTCACCTTATGGGTGCGGGTATCAACAACCTATTTACTCTCCAAATTATGGCTTTGTAGCTTCGAATAGTCAAGGTACACCACACCATGGTGCTTCCATGCCACCCTATACGGTTCAAACGGGAGGAGGGCACTATGGCCAAGGCCATGGTGGTTATGGTAATCAGAACTATGTGAATCAAAACTATTAGGGAGCATTCCATCGACCTAATCATCCTAGGCTCCCTTTCCTCGCAACGCTGAATCTTCCTGACTTGTCAAGATTGACGAACGATCCTGTAGCTCATGACCCGGCTTGGCCGGCCATCCCTACTAAGCTTCCCTTGGACATACCCAAATTTGAGGGAAAACCGAGAGAGGATCCGAGCGAACATGTTACTACCTTTCACCTATGGTGCTCTTCAAATTCCTTACACCAGGACTCAATCCATTTAAGGCTATTTCAATGCACCCTTACAGGGCCTGCCGCGAAATTGTACATAGAGCTACCTAGGGGGGCATTTGCCTTGTTCGATGACCTAGCGATGACTTTTCTTAACCACTTCCAGCTACCAGTGTGTTATGACGTTGGTACTGAACTCTTGTCGACATTTCGGTAGGATAAAGCCACACATATCTTGGATCATATCCAAGAGTGGCGTAGACAGAAGAGGTTGATTAAAGCCTTTATACTACAGGAATTCCTCCTTGAATGGTTCCTTAAGTCGTTATTACTGTATATAGCGAAGGATGTTTCTACATCCGGAGTGCAAAATGAGGAACAAGCCATTTTTAGGGCGCAGGAACTGGATTTGATTTATGCTCAGTCCGGTTTTTTATATGAGATCATTCCCAATGCTCCGCGTTCTAGTTTTGATCCCAAAGTTAAACCTGGACCACATGCCGATGGCATTGTTGGTTGTGTGAGTGCTAAACCTATGGATTCGGTTGCAAAACAAGTTAGGCAATTGTCAATCAACCAATCTGCTTCGAGACAAGCCACAACTTCGTCTCAACCCACCCAAATGACGAGTGTGCTTTTGGTGCAATCATTGGACCAGAAGGGTAACCAACAGCCTGGACGGAATAAAAAGAAGGGTATGAATAATCGTAAGGGTGGGAATAGGAATGAAAATTCTAATAATAATGGAAAGAACGCCCATGATGATGGGGGGGACAAGCAAGCTAAACGTAATTTTAAATTCCCTTGCAAGTTGTGTAAGGAGGATCACCTCACTTACTTGTGCCCTCGTATTGATGAAGCCTCGAGCTTCTTGGCACAGGGCCCAACTGTGCTAACTAACCCTTTACCTCACACCCAAAATATGAACTCAAGGACCCATGATCAGTCTGGTGGTGATCAATATCTGCCAGAGGGTAGTGGTTGTGGTTGCATTAACATGTTAGATGCTGCGAAAGTTGTGACCCATGCGAAGGACTATGGTTTGTCACAACCCAACCCAGGAAAGGAACCATATCCACCAGGGACCCCTTTGCGTATTGAAAAACCTGTGGATAAACCTGAAGCTGCACCTCGCATTCCTAAGGGAGTCCTTAAGCGTTCAGGGAATAATCCTAATGCCCGCGCTGCCCAAAAATATTCTGTTGTCAAGGATTTGGGCCATACTCCTTGTGCGATGTCTGCACTGGAAGTGCTTCAGAGTTGTCCTTCGCAAAGGAAGGCTTTTCTTTCTACCCTTGGTGTGAACGATGATAATTCTTCCTCCATGATTGAATTTGAAATCATAGGACTTCAGCTTCGCTTGCCTTACTATGTGTCTCTTTTGATTCACGTAGAATGTCTGAACATGACCGTCAAGTGCATTGTGATTCACGAAGGCACTGCTGCTTCTGTGATGTCTTTATTGTGTTGGAAGGGTTTAGGTTCCCCTGAGTTGTCTAAGTCTACGACCATGTTAACTGCATTCGATGGGAGATCATTAGGCCACACGAGATTCTCCGTTCCCTTAAGGTCCATTTGGGAGGGAAGACTGTTGCGATAGAGGTCGAGGTGGTTGATGTGCCCCTTGAATACAATATCTTGCTGGGTAGGAATTAGATGTACAGTATGCAAGCCGTAGCTTCTTCCCTATTTTGTGTTGTATGCTTTCGATTTAACAGGAAGATAGTCACGATTGATCAAACGTCGTTCAAGAATCCATCAGTTACTACATCTTCAGGAGCTTCGATACCGATCGTAGAACACTCTCAGCTGACAACTGGGAGTGTGGGTGTAGGCATGTATCCATCCCTTAAGGGAAGTTTTAGTTGTCCTGCACCTATCCTTACAATAGGGTCTAGTTCTAGTGAGGCTTCGACATTCATAATATCGGTGTCTTTTCAAAAAAGTCATATGGAAGATCCTTGGATTCTTCCTACACCAAATACTTTGAGTGAGCCCATTGTGACAGACGTGTCCTTGCCTACAACTATGGTATCTTATCAAGCTAATCTTGATTGTGTTGCAGAGCATAGTCGTTCCTCTTCGCAGACGGAGGAGGAGGACCCTTATGTGCTGCCGGCATGGGCAGTACTGTCTTCTCATGCACACGACTGCCTTGATAGATTTTTTCCTTCAGATGAAGCGATTATTGAGGCTATGTCGGGAGTTGAGCCACCATGGGAAGAGCTCCATCATAGATCTTACTTTCTTCCCGAGCTTGACCGCTTGGAGCGTGAGGAATTTAGGGAGGTTCTTAGCGAGAGAATTGGTAGTCCCATGGTTCCATTAAGCTGTCCTAGTCCAATGGCTAATGGGAACATGGAAAATATATCTCCAATGATTCCTATCAATATCTCTCGCGATCATGGTAGGATAGAGAATGTCTATATTGGGGAAGAATGTTCCCATGCTGAGATTCAAGAATACACCGTGCTGTTTAAAGAATTCCGTGATATCTTTGCTTGGTCTTACAATGAAATGCCAGGTATCGACCCTCACATTGTCAAACATGAGATTAAGACTTATCCAAATGCTAAGCCTGTTCAACAACATTTGTGTGCAGTGAATCCTAGAAAAGCACCCACAATTAAGGCAGAGATAGAGAAACTGTTGAAAGCCGGTTTTATCTATCCCGCTCCCTTGATAGAGTGGGTTTCAAACCCCGTTCTGGTGGATAAGAAGCAGGGAGAGATCCGCATATGTAATGATTTTCATGATTTGAATCGTGCCTATCTTAAGGACAATTTCTCCACACCATTTATTGATCAGATTTTGGATGAGTGTGCAGGTAGCTGGGTTTTTTCCTTCATGGATGGCTTTTCCATATATAATCAGATACAAATTAAACCTGAGGACCAACATAAGACTACATTTATTTGTCCTTGGGGAACTTTTGCATATTGAAAAATGCCTTTTGGCCTTAAGAATTCCAGAGCTAATTTTCAGTGAGCCATGACCTTGATCTTCCACGATCTCAAGTCAATTATTGAAGTATTTTTGGATGACCTTGCTTCTCATTCTCGTATGAGAATGTGTCATTCCTATCACTTGAGATTGGTATTCGAAATATGCCGTCATTATTTGGTTAGGTTAAATCCTCACAAGTGTATCTTTTCTGTGAAGTCAGGTCGACTATTAGGATTCATCGTTTCTAAAGAGGGTATAAGAGTCAACCCTTTGAAGGTTGAGGCAATACTTCAGTTGTCTCCTCCAAAAAATATTCGTCATCTTCAATGTTTGCAAGGCATGGAAAACTTCTTACAGAGATTCGTTGTCAATTTTGCCAATTTGAATAGAGGCTTCATGTTTCTTTTGAAGAAGGACACCACCTTTTGTTGGGATGAGAGAGCCCAGGAGTCCTTTGATGCACTCAAGCGAGCCCTAGCATCGGGCTCTGTGATTAATCCCCCAGACCATAGCCGTGATTTTCTACTTTATGTGGCCGCGTCCATGGAGACAATTGGTATGGTTTTGGTTCAAGAGGATGAGGAGCTCCAAGAGAATGTCATATACTATCTGAGTCAGAATCTTATTGACGCGGAGATTTGTTATTCTCAGCTTGAGAAGCTTTCTTTAGCTACCGTACATGTGGTTCAACGATTGAGACATTATTTTCTCCTTCGCCAAAACTTGGTTGTAGCCCATGTCAATCCATTTCAATTCATCCTCACTCGAAGGATGATTGGGGGAAAGTATAATAAATGGATTGTCATCCTGCAAGAATTTGATCTCGAGTTTGTTTTGGCAAAATCGAAGAAATCGTTAATTTTTGGCCTATATCATATTTCCCAAGCGAGGCCAAGGAGTTGGTTTGTGAAGATACGTTTATCGATGAGCACATCTTCTTAATCTCAACTTTAGATCCATGGTATGGGGATATAATTATATATTTACAAACATTGAAGGTCCCTGCTCACCTCTCACGGGATGAACGACGACGATTACGTCACGTGTATAAGAATTAGCTCATAGTGGATAACACTTTTTATCGCCGTGGGGTAGATTCCATTTTATGACGTTGTTTAACTCATGATGAGGCTGAGGTAGTGTTGAATGATTGCCATGGTGGGGCATGTGGTGGTAATTTATATAGGCTTTCTATAGCCCAAAAAATCTTAGGAGCGGGTTATTTCTGGCCCTCGATCTTTAAGGATTGTGTAGATGCGGTCAAGAGGTGCCACCCTTGCCAGGTGTTTGCATGTAATATGTGCTCAAAACCTACCCTGTTACATCCCATCATCACCGCCGGTCCCTTCACTAAGTGGGGGCTTGATTTTATGGATTGCAACCCAACTTTAACTGGGGGGCATCATCATATCATAGTGGCTATTGATTACTTCACAAAATGGGTTGAGGCTATGCCTACAGTTAAATCCAATGGTGAGACAACCACGCACTTTGTATTTAACCAGATTATTACTCGGTTCAAGATTTCGAAAGAGCTTGTCATTGACCATGGCTCACACTTTTAGAATCATATGATGGAAGAGTTGGCATCAAATTTAGGGTACAAACAAGAGCATTCCTCCTCTTACTACCCTCAAGCGAATGGATAGGTGGAAGTAGTGAACAAATCACTCAAATCCATTCTCCAATGAACCATCGCACAAAGCAAGAATACTTGGCACATTATGTTATATCCTGCTTTGTGGGCGTATCGAACCACTATTAAGAATTCCATGGGTTTTTCTCCATATCAACTTGTACATGGAGTGGAGTCGGTATTGCCAGTTGAATGTGAGATTCCTTATTTGAATCTAGCCATAGAGCTCTTACCAAACACTTCACCATTGGAGGATCGTTTGGTCCACCTTGAGCAACTTGATGAGCAACGTTGAGATGCCTTGGTGGCTCTCGAAGTAAATAAACATCGCGTAAAGGTCTAGTACAATAAGTCTATCCGTCCAAGGAGGTTTAGTGAGGGAGACTTGGTCCTTTTGTGGGATCAACCGAAAGAACCCTTGGGGGTAGGAAAGTTTAACCCCATGTAGCGTGGTCCTTACATTGTCAAACGTGTGTTAGAGAAGGGCGCTTATGAGTAAGTGGATTATGAGGGAATGGCCTTGGTGGAGCCTAGAAATGGGCTCTATCTCAAAAAGTACTATGCATGATTTTTAGCCAAGGCTAGTTATTGTATATTATTGTACAATTTTGCATAGGTAGGTCTTTTTCTTATAGTGAGCGGGTTTATGATTAGTTTTCGTTTATTTTGGCAGATGTCAATGGAATATTCCACCTTCATAGGATTTGCGGATGGTGTGAGCCGTCACACTCAACACTCAACCTCTGCTGCTTGGGTGATTTATACTCATATGGGTCAAGTATTGTCTTCAGGAGGCATATGTTTATGGCCATATTCAAACAATGTTGCTGAATATAGTGTCGTTATTGAGCTTCTACGGGATGCCATTTCACATGGCGTTCTCTCTCTTGAGGTACATATTGATTCATAGTTAGTAGTGTCACAACTTAATGGTTTTTACCATGTTAGAGATCTGATGTTATTAAAAATATTCTTACGTGTGAGATTATTAGAACGACAATTTGACAATATAACATACATACATATTCCAAGAATCAATAATCAAGTTGCTGACTCATATGCTAACTACGTGTTAGATTGGAATTTGTTTCATACACAATAAATTCATCACAAACACAAATTTTTACACATGCAAATAAATAAACCGATCATCATAAAACTTTTTATAAACATCCAAAATGTGGTAATACATAGTGTCATGATACAAAAATGGGGCTCTCGAGACACCAAAATATAATACACGGTAATACAAAATGTATCACTCCCAAGTATCTAAGCCTGTGGAGGAGGAGCGGGGTTGTGATCATGGAATGTCACTACGGCTCTAGCTAGCTGTTGGAATAATCACAGCCATGCTCATGGTACACCCACCACCTAGTGCTGCATAGCCTCAGGAAAGTCCTCGACTTGTGCCATGGGAACTCTGTGTGTTAGCCTCACAAAGTTGGTATGAATGCTCTGGAGTGTCTGCTCCACATCCACACCTGTGATATCATCTCCTCTTCCCCTCCATCTGTGACGGGGGAAGCCTTCAGGCCGCCATGGTCCCACATTTGCATGCATATGGTAGATGTCACTATGTATTGTCACCCAAAAATATGTCTTTTGATTCCGTATAATCAGAAAACACAAAAAAATTAAATAACTCAAAAATTTTAAAGAGAGGGTCGAGATTCGTTATCTATGCCACCGTATGACGATCATGGTGGTAGCGACATGTCCAGGTCCCCCCCAGAAATCTATCCCCACATAGGGGTAGTCATCGATGGCCACTATCTATCGTCGCCACAACGAAAAGAAATCAGCTGGATAAGGGTTGGATACCCTACCTCCCCCCAGTCTATGCATCGCATCCGCCCAATGCTGTTGGTCTAGATCTCGAACCCCGTGTAGAGGAACGTCAACTCTAGGGCTCAATCCTGGAACACGCTCGAAGAAAAACATGCTCGGTATGCTGCTAAAACCGAAGTTTCACACTCTGCCCATCTTACACTCATTGAGCTGATGTTTCATGTTGCTCAGTAGTGTAGTGCTCTAGTCATATACCGTGGGTCTCATGCACTCCACTGCATAGAAAATCAGAGGTCGCGAGGCCTGGTGGAGTGAAGCCAAGCCTGCTATCCTGCCCAGTTTCAATAGGATGGCCTTTAGGCCCAGCACCTATATGGAGTTAGTAGGGATATGACTCCCCACCTTCTTCGTGTCCGGATAACAGTACACCACAATGTACTCATCTATAGTCAGGCCACCTCTGGGCCTGTGAGAACGTAGGTTCACTACTTCCCCCCGTCGGGAAAGTCCAGCAATAAAGTATATATCCTCCACCTATATGGTGAGGGACATCCCATCTATCTAGAATGACTTTGAGACTGGATCCTAGTAGTCCACCAACATCTGCAATAGTCTTGGTTTGGCCCTTAAGCCACCAAGACACTAAAATTTGTAGAGCCCGCATACACGTAGCGCTTGTTGAGCCATTAGACCGGCCCTTACTGCCTCTTCTGCATCACCATGTTCATGTTCTCTCCATTATAGGACCATCCTGCACAAAAAATTGAAAGTTTAGCCATTAGAACACTTAAAAAACCATATCCACGGCCGCATACATGACTGTTTGCCAAACAACCACATATGTACGTGAATGTGAGGGAATTTTCCGCGTATATCCAGCCCTATACATGGAAAAAATTTTGATTTCCGTGTGGGCCACAACGCCTATTTTAGATTGGCCTAGAAATCCAAAAACACCATGGAATTTGACAAAAATTATATCAAAATGGAAGAGTAGAGCATGGGTAAGTACCTGGAAGAAACGATAGTGGATTATGCCGGCTGGATCTCCTGGAATTCGCTGTTGAAAATCTGAGCTCAATTGGGTAAAAATTTCAAATGTTTTATAATGTTTTGAATTTTTTACTATTTATAGAAAATTTTCAAAATTTTTACCCCCTTTCCTATAGCTTGGGCCATTTCTAATCATTTTGGACCGTTTTTTACCTAATTTATGATGTAGGAGACCTTTTTGAGTGCCGTTTCAGCTGTTGGATTGACCTGTTCGTGCCGATATCAGGTATCATGTATAAACTGACATATATGTTAGGTTTCATCACTGTTTGCATTTTGCATGACCTTATGATCATTTCATTATAGCCTTAGGTATGAGCCTACTTTATTATGTCACGGAACCTTCTTACTGTTTTAGAAGTGGCATGATATGAGTGGTAGAGCTTAACCTTACATGGGTACCCTAGTTAGTGCCTTATTTGCATTTGGTTCCCATGCTGACGTGTTGTCCCTTAGGGTGTGGGAGTCTGTTGTATAGTATTGCCATGACATTTTGTAAGAGTCTCATACTCCTCTTGATCTTTTGCTGACCTATTTCCCTCAGGACTCCCTTATGTCAAGTTGTAATTGCATTATCATGAGCTTTGCCTGCCTTTTTGAGCTTTATGCCGGCTTCCCTGACATTGAGTTTCAGCCATATAGCCTGATCTTGTCTCATGTCTAGCCATGTAGAGCCATTTTATATATCATTTATAGCTTGATTCTCTATTTTTACCGAGAGGGGACTTTCCCCCGAGTGTCGCTATCCTACACATGTATCCTTGCATTGGGCATAGGTATGTTCCACTTCTTGGAACTAGTTTGTTTTCCCATATGACACTCATCTCCTCCTAGTCTATAACTATAAAGCAGTTTTATTCTTTTTCAAGCTTTTTAAATATTTGAAAAAGTCCAAAAAAATTAAAAAACCAAAAATCCAGACAAGGAAATATGTTACCTTTGGCAGTTGTCGAGTCGTGTCGCCTTCAAACAGAGCACTGTATATCACATCTGTTGGTTGGGTTTATAGTTTGACTTTAGGAGCTGTACTCGTTTATATGAGTTTATCTCCACCGACTGGTTAAGCTTCCAGTCCCCATGGAGCCTCTGTCGATGCCTCCTGTGTCGCAGAGATGTCCCAGTTTTGTATATCGAGTCTATGCTGCCTTTATGTAAGTCACCATATGTCGTTATTCTCTTGTTCGAAGGAAGTTGAAACCTGAGTCGGCCATTCCTCAGTTATCTTGAATTTGCATGTCGGCCATTCCCGGTGCAGTTACTGGTTTATGCACCTTATGATCGAGTCCTTCCACATTATACAACTTTGTTGAGTACCTCGTGTTGGATGATGGGGGATGCCTTAATTCCCTCCTTCCAGCGGATTTCATCCCATCGACTTCAGATCATTTATTTTGGGATTGGAATCTAGAGTCATTTTTTAGTGCCTTGATACTTGCGGTCATCATTGGCAGGTTCTCTCAACATTGATAGTCTTTGGGAATACATAAATGTCCCCTAATTGATGGATCCTCTCAAGTGTTCGACCTCAACACATTTATTCACACTTGTTAGTTTGCACTCTAGTACCTTTATTCCCATTTTCATTATCGATGGGTGATCTCGCGTCTGTTAACGGTATACATCAATGACCGGTAATCAGACAATGGACTACTATGTTCGACCTCGACACCTCTATTCACATAGTAGGACATGGACTCGTAGCGGTTTGTGTAGAAGACCTTCCAAATTGGTGGCATCTCTTATATGCTACCTCCTTGATCGTGCCAGTGTTCATGAGATTTTAGCTCTCATGACTTGATTCCAGTATATGTCAGACATTTCCAGCTATTATGGAGATCTTGATCCATTGTATATCTTCAGCCATTATGGAGATCATGATCCTTTGTATATCTTCATCATGGAAATTTTGATTTATGTATATTTTACGTGGTGATGACCACTTATGTGATATCTTGTATCATGCCTATTCATGGCCATTGTACTCTTATGTATCCGTGATTGCTATATGTATTTCCAGTTAAGTGCAGAGTTGTATCATTGTACTATGCTGATTGGGTGGCTGGTCTTCCATTTAGGATCCTTCATCACTCCACTTCTGGGATGGACTTATAATGTATTTCGGCCATCGTATGACCCCTTTGACCTCACACATTAGGGGGCATATGTTATAGCTGATTTTACCACTCCAGGTGAATCCCACTTGTATGGCCTTCCCCTATCCCTCTGCAGACTCCTTAGACCCCTTGGACCATTTTTTTTCCTTTGATGTTTCCTTGACAATCCCTAAAAACATGTGAAAATTAATACACACGACTTTAAACCCCTAATCACGTATATACACGGGTTTGACCTCTAAAACCGTGTACATCGGGATGTGTGCATAATCCAAATCCTTTTGGAGTTTTCCTTGACATGGATCTGACTCACTTGACTCCTGGACTTCCCTATGCCTTGAGATCACTCGGATTCAACCTTTCATTACCCCTTTGAAAAGCTATATAAGGAACTCTTTGGTACATTGAAGGCATATGAGAGAATTG
>LPNX010704503.1:673130-689868 GCA_001517045.1 Pseudotsuga menziesii
TTGCTTGAGTCTGCATCCCTTTGTCCCTTGGAGCACTTTTGTGTTCTTCCCAAGCTTGCCTTTGCTTGTGATCTTGCTATCAAGAGATGGAGGATTGAGGTGGTGGAGGCCCAAGTGGGGGATTCCGTTTCTCTGATTCGCAGATGTGCCGACAGAGGTTGTATCCATTGTAATCTCTGATTTTATATTAATAGAAATATCTTTTCCTATCCAATAATGTATGCTTGAATGAATATTTCATCCATGGGATGATTTCAAATGCTTATACATTGTTGATTATATATGCTAGAATAGATCTAACATCAATATATATAGTATGCTTGTATTGTTTACTTGTTGTTGAGGAAGTGATTCATCAATTCAAGCTAAAGTTGGAAAGCTCAACTGGGATCTACTTCAACTGTCCCGAACAAGGTACGAGGTCTGATCCTTTAGTGTTAGATATTTAATTTCTATTGCATATTGGAAAGGATTGATTTCTGGAGTCAAGCTGTCTGTTGTGGTACCCCAAGCCATAGGAATTTCTCTCCGTAACAGTGACTAAATTAGTCATTTATAACTCTTTCACTTATTATATAGTCATATTTGTTAACTCGTGACTAAATTAGTCATTAATTTTAGTCATTTATAGTTGGGTCAATCAAAATTGCTCATATTTATTAGTAAATCACTTTAAAAACCTGTGGTGACTAGAATTTTAAGTCACGTAGTCACTAATTCCTTATTTTTTACTAGTGCTTGGTTTAACCAACCTTGCACGAGGGCCAAAATAGTTCCAAATCTCATAAAAATAGGTGTCCATGCTTATCTCTCAAATCGGTACATAAATCCATTTTCAAATTTCAATACGCGAAAGTCGACCAAAGTGCATATTTTTAAACTTGGTTTGACCAACCTTGAATGAGGGCCAAAATAGCTCCAAATCTCATAAAAATAGGTGTCCATGCTTATCTCTCAAATGGGTACCTACATCCACTTTCAAAACTCAATTATGAGAAAGTCGACAAAAGTGCATCTTTTCAACCTTGGTTTGAAAAACCTTGAACGAGGGCCAAAATAGCTCTAAATATCATAAAAATAGGTTTCGATGCTTATCTCTCAAAAGGGTATCTAAATCTACTTTAAAATTTCAATTCCAAGAAAGTCGACAAAAGTGCATATTTTAAACCTTCGTTTGACCAACATTAAACCTGGTCCAAAATAACTCCAAATCTCATAAAAATCGGTTTCCATGCTCATCTCTCAACTGGGTAACTAAATCCACTTTAAAAACTCAATTCTGAGAAACTCGACAAAAGTCCATATTTTCAACCTTGAACGAGGGACAAAATAGCTCCAAATCTCATAAAAATAGGTTTCCATGCTCATCTCTCAAATGGGTACCTAAATTCAGTTTCAAATTTCAACTCTCATAAAAATAGGTGCCCAGGCTTATCTCTCAAATGGGTATCTAAATCTACTTTAAAATTTCAAGTTCGAGAAAGTCGACAAAATTGCATATTTTCAAACTTGGTTTGACCAACCTTAAATCTCATAAAAATAGGTCCAAATCTCATAAAAATAGGTATCCATGCTTATCTCTCAAATGGGTATATAAATCTACTTTAAAATTTCAGTTCGGAGAAAGTGGACAAAAGTGCATATTTTCCACCTTGATTTGACCGACCTTGAATGTGGGACAAAATAGCTTCAAATCGCATAAAAATAGGTGTCCATGGTTAGCTCTCAAATGGGTATCTAAATCTACTTTAAAATCTCAATTTCGATAAAGTTGACAAAAGTGCATATTTTCAACCTCGGTTTGACCAACCTTGACCATGGACTAAAATAGCTCCAAATCTCATAAAAATAGGTGTCCATGCCTATCTTTCAAATGGGTACCTAAATCCACTTTCATATTTTAATTCTGAGAAAGTTGACAAAAGTGCATATTTTGAACCTGGGTTTGACCAACCTTGAATGAGGGAGAAAATAGCTCTAAATCTCATAAATATAGGTGTCATGCTTATCTCTCAAATTGGTACCTAAATGCACTTAAAAAAATCAATTCTGAAAAAGTCGACAAAGGTGCATATTTTCAATGTTGGTTTGACCAACCTTCTACGAGGGAAAAAACAACTCCAAATCTCATAAGAATAGGTGTCCATTCTTATCTCTAAAATGGGTATCTAAATCTACTTTAAAATTTCTATTCCAAGAAAGTCGACGAACATACATATTTTCAACCTTGGTTTGAGCAACCTTGAACAAGAGCCAAAATAGATCCAAATTGTATAAAAACAGTTGCCCATGCTGATCTCTCAAATAGGTCGCTAAATCCACTTTCAAAACTCAATTCCAAGAAAGTTGACAAAAGTGCATATTTTCAACCTTTGTTTGACCAACCTTAAACGAGGGCCAAAATAGCTCCAAATCTCATAAAAATGGGTGTCCATCCTTATCACTCAAATGGGTTCCTAAATCCACTTTCAAATCTCAATTCCGAGAAAGTCAACAAAGTGCATCTTTTCAACCTTGGTTTGACCAACCTTGAATGAGGGTCAAAGTAGCTCTGAATCTAATAAAAATAGGTGTCCATGCTTATCTCTCAAATGGGTAACTAAATCAACTTTAAAAATTCAATTCCAAAAAAGTTGACAAAAGTGCATCTTTTCAACCTTGGTTTAACAAAATTTGAACAAGGGCCAAAATAACTCCAAATTTCATAAAAACAGGTGTCCATGTTAATCTCTCAAATAGGTACCTAAATCTACTTTCAAAACTCAATTCAGAGAAAGTTGACAAAAATGCATATTTTCAACGTTGGTTGGACCAACCTTGAATGAGGGCCAAATAGCTCCAAATCTCATAAAAAATAGGTGTCCATGCTTCTCTCTCAAATGGGTATCTAAATATACTTTAAAATTTCAATTCCAAGAAAGTCGACAAAAGTGTTTATTTTCAACCTTGAACGAGGGCCAAAATAGCTCCAAATATCATAAAAATAGGTATCCATGCTTATATCTAAAATGGGTACGTAAATACACATTCAAAACATAATTTCGAGAAAGTTGACAAAAGTGCATATTTTCAACCTTGGTTTAACCAACCTTGAAAGAGGGCCAAAATAGCTCCAAATCTCATAAAAATAGGTATCCATGATTAACTCTCAAATGAGTATCTAAATATACTTTAAAATTTCAATTCTAAGAAAGTCGAAAAAAGTGGATACATTCAACATTGGTTTGACTAACCTTGAATGAGAGCCAAAATGATTCCAAATCTCATAAAAATAGGTGTCCATGGTTATCCCTCAAATGGGTACCTAGATCCTCTTTTAAAACTCCATTATGAGAAAGTTGACAAAAGCGCATATTTTCAACCTTAGTTTGAGCAACCTTAAACGAGGGCCATAATAGCTCCAAATCTCATAAAAATGTGTGTCCGTGCTTATCTCTAAAATGGGTACCTAAATCCACTTTCAAAACTCAATTCCAAGAAAGTCAACTAAAGTGCACCTTTTCAACCTTGGTTTGGCCAACCATGAATGAGGGCTAAAATAGCCCCAAATCTCATAAAAATAGGTGTCCATGCTTATGTCTCAAATGGCTAGCTAATTTTGCTTTGAAAGCTCAATTTTGAGAAAGTCGACAAAAGTGCATATTTTGAACCTTAGTTTGACCAACCTTGAACGAGGGCCAAAATAGCTTCAAATATCATAAAAATATGTGTCCATGCTAATCTCTCAAATGGGTATCTAAATCTGCTTTCAAATTTCAATTCCGAGAAAGTCGACAAAACTACATATTTTCGACCTTGGTTTGACCAACCATAAACGAGGGCCAAAGTAGATCCAAATCTCATGAAAATAGGTTTCCATGCTTACCTAAATCCACTTTCAATAATCAATTACGAGAAATTCGACAAAAGTGCATATTTTCAACCTTGGATTGACCAACCTTGAACGAGGCCAAAATAACTCCAAATCTCATAAAAATAGGTGTCCACGCTTATCTCTCAAATGGGTACCTAAATCCACTTTCAAAACTCAATTCCAAGAAAGTCAACAAAAGTCAATCTTTTCAACCTTGTTTTTACAAACCTTGAATGAGGGCCAAAATTGCTCCAAATCTCATAAATATAGGTGTCGATGCTTATGTCTCAAAAGTGTATTTAAATCTACTTTAAAATTTCAATTCTCCGAAAGTCGAAAATGTGCAAATTTTCAACTTTGGTTTCATCAACCTTGAACAAGGTCCAAAATATCCCCAAATCTCATAAAAATAAGTGTCCATGCTTATCTCTCAAATGGGTATCGAAATCAAGTTTCAAAATTTCAATTCCGAAAAAGTCGACAAAAGTGCATATTTTTAACCAACCTAGAACGAGGGCCAAAATATCTCCAAATATCATAAAAATAGGTGTCCATGTTTATCTCTCAAATGGGTACCTAAATCCACTTTCAAAACTCAATTCCGAGAAAGTTGACAAAACTGCATATTTTCAACCTTGAATGAGGGCCAAAATAGCTCCAAATATCATAAAATTATGTATCCACGCTTATCTCTCAAAAGGGTACCTAAATCCACTTTCAAAACACAGTTCCGATATAGTTGAAAAAAGTGTATATTTTCAAACTTAGTTTGACCAATCTTGAACGCGGTCCAAAATAGCTCCAAATCTCATGAAAATAGGTTTCCATTACTATCTCTCAAATGGGTACCTAAATCCACTTTCAAAATTAAATTCCCAAAAATTCTAAAAATTGCATCTTTTCAACCTTGGTTTGACCACCTTGAACGAGGGCCAAAATAGCTCCAAATTTCATAAAAATAGGTGTCCATGCTCATCTCTCAAACCGGTACCTAAATCCACTTTCAAATTTCAATTCCGAGAGAGTCGTAAAAAATGCATATATTAAACCTTGTTTTGACCAACCTTGAAAGAGGGCCGAAATAACTCCAAATATCATAAAAATATATATCCACACTTATCTCTCAAATGGGTACCTAAATCCACTTTCAAAACTCAATTCCGATAAAGTTGACAAAAGTGTATATTTTCAACCTTAGTTTGACTAACCTTGAATGAGGGCCAAAATAGCTCCAAATCTCATGAAAATAGGTTTCCATTATTATCACTCAAATGGGTACCTAAATCCACTTTCAAAACTAAATTCCCAAAAAGTCTAAAAAAGTGCATCTTTTCAACCTTGGTTTGACCACCATGAACGAGGGCTAAAATAGCTCCAAATTTCATAAAAATAGGTGTCCATGCTCATCTCTCAAACCGGTACCTAAATCCACTTTCAAATTTCAATTCCGAGAGAGTCATCAAAAGTGCATATTTTAAACCTTGTTTTGACCAACCTTGAAAGAGGGCTAAAATAGCTCCAAATCTTATAAAAATAGGTGTCACTGCTTATCTCTCAAATGGGTATCTAGATACATTTTAAAATTTCAATTCTGAGAAATTCTACAAATGTGCTTATTTTCGACATTGGTTTGACCAACCTTGAATGAGGGCCAAACTAGCTCAAAATCTCATAAAAATAGGTGTCCATGCTTATCTCTTAAATGGGTACATAAATCCACTTTCAAAACTCAATTCCGAGAAAGGTTACAAAAGTGCATCTTTTCAACCTTGACTTTACCAACCTTGAATGAGGGCCAAAATAGCTACAAATCTCATAAAAATAGGTGTCCATGCTTATCTATCAAATGAGTATCTAAATCTACTTTAAAATTTCAATTCTGAGAAATTCGACAAAAGTGCATATTTTCAACCTTGGTTGGACAAACCTTAAATGACGGCCAAAATATCTCCAAATCTCATAAAAATAGGTGTACATGCTTATCTTTCAAATGCCTAGCTAAATCCACTTTCAAAAGACAATTATGAGAAAGTTGACAAAAGAGCATATTTTCAACCTTAAATTAACCAACCTTCATCTAGGGACAAAATAAATCCAAATCGCACAAAAATAGTTGTCCACGCTTATCTCTCAAATGGGTAGCAAGATCCACTTTCAAAACTCAATTCTGAGAAAGTCGACAAGAGTACATATTTTCAACCTTGGTTCGAACAAACTTAAATGGAAGACAAAATAGCTCCAAATCTCATAAATATAGGTGTCCATGCTTATGTTGCAAATAGGTACCTCAATCCACTTTTAAAACTCAATTTTGAGAAAGTTGACAAATGTGCACATTTTCAACCTTAGTTCGACCAAGCCTAAATGAGGGCCAAAATAAGTCCCAATTTCATAACAATAGGTTTCCATGCTTATATCTCGAGTACCTAAATCCACTTTCAAATTTAAATCCGAGAAAGTTGACAAAACTTCATATTTTCAAACTTGGTTTCACCAACCTTGAACGAGGGACAAAATAGCTCCAAATCTCATAAAAAGAGGTGTACATGCTTATCTCTCAAATGGGTACCTAAATCCACTTTAAAACCTCAATTCTGAGAAAGTCGACAAAAGTGCATATTTTCAACCTTGGTTTGACCAACCTTGAATGAGGGCCAAAATAGCTCCAAGTCTCACAAAAATAGTTTTCCATGCTTATCTCTCGAATGGGTATCTGAATCTACTTTAACATTTCGATTATGAGAAATTCGACAAAAGTGCACATTTTCAACCTTGCTTTGACCAACCTTGAACGAGGGGCAAAATATCTCCAAATATCATAAAAATAAGTGTCCATCTTATCTCTCAAATGGGTATCTAAATCTACTTTAAAATTTCAATTTTGAGAAAGTTGACAAAAGTGCATATTTTCAAACTTGGTTTGACCAACCTTGTACGAGGGCCAAAATAGCTCCAAATATCATCAAAATAGGTGTCCATGCTTATGTCGCAAATGGGTATTTAAATCCACTTTCAAAACTCAATTCCAAGAAATTCGACAAAAGTGCATCATTTCAACGTTGGTTTGACCAACCTTGAACGAGGGCTAAAATAGTTCCAAATCTCATAAAAATAGGTATCCATGCCTATCTCTCAAATGCGTATCCAAATCTACTTTAAAATTTCAATTCCGATAAAGTTGACAAAAGTGCATATTTTCAACCTTGGTTTGACCAACCTTAAACGAGGGCCAAAATAGCTCCAAATCTCATAAAAATAGGTGTCCATGCTTGTCTCTCAAATGGGTACCTAAATCAACTTTCAAAACTCAATTCCGAGAAAGTCGACAAAAGTCCATATTTTCAACCTTGGTTTGACCAACCTTAAACGAGGGCCAAAATAGCTCCAAATCTCATAAAAATAGTTGTCCATGCTTATCTCTCAAATGGGTACCTAAATCAACTTTCAAAACTCAATTCCGAGAAAGTCGACAAAAGTCCATTTTTAAACCTATGTTTGAAAAACCTTGAAAGAGGGCCAAAATAGCTCCAAATCTCAATAAAATAGGTGTCCATGCTTATCTCTCAAATGGGTATCTAAATATACTTAAAAATTTCAGTTACGAGAAAGTGGATAAAAGTGCATTTTTTCCACCTCGGTTTGACCAACCTTGAACGAGGGCCAAAATAGATCCAAATCTCATAAAAATAGATCTCCATGCTTATTTTTGAAATGGGTATCTAAATCTAATTCAAAATTTCAATTATGAGAAAGTCGACAACAGTGCATAGTTTCAACCTTGGGTTGACAACCCATAAATGATAGCTAAAATAACTCCAAATCTCATAAAAATAGGTGTCCATGCTTATCTCTCAAATGGGTACTGAAATCAAGTTTCAAAATTTCAATTCCAAAAAAGTCGACAAAAGTGCATATTTTCAACCTTGGTTTGACCAACCTATAGCGAGGGCCAAAATAACTCCAAATATCATAAAAATAGGTATCCATTGTTTTCTCTCAAATGGGTACCTAAATCCACTTTCAAAACTCAATTCTGAGAAAGTCGACAAAAGTGCATATTTTCAACCTTGAATGAGGGCCAAAATAGCTCCAAATATCATAAAAATACGTGTCCACGCTTATCTCTCAAATGGGTACCTAAATCCACTTTCAAAACTCAATTCCAATAAAGTCGACAAAAGTGTATATTTTCAACCTTAGTTTGACCAACCTTGAACGAGGGCCAAAATAGCTCCAAATCTCTTGAAAATAGGTTTCCATTATTATATGTCAAATGCGTACCTAAATCCACTTTCAAAATTAAATTCCTAGAAAGTCCAAAAAACTGTATCTTTTCAACCTTGGTTTGACCACCATGAAAGAGGTGCCAAAATAGCTCCAAATTTCATAAAAATAGGTGTCCATGCTCATCTCTCAAATTGGTACCTAAATCCACTTTAAAATTTCAATTCCAAGAGAGTCATCAAAAGTGCATATTTTCAACCTTGTTTTGACCAACCTTGAACGAGGGCCAAAATAGCTCCAAATCACATGAAAATAGGTGTTGATGCTTATCTCTCAAATGGGTACCTAGATCCATTTTCAAATTTCAATTCCGAGAAAGTCGAGAAAAGTGCTTATTTTTTACATTGGTTTGACCAACCTTGAATGACGGTCAAACTAGCTCAAAATCTCATAAAAATAGGTGTCCATGATTATCTCTTAAATGGGTACATAAATCCACTTTCAAAACTCAATTACGAGAAAGGCGACAAAAGTGCATCTTTTCAACCTTGATTTTACTAACCTTGAACGAGGGCCAAAATAGCTCCAAATCTCATAAAAATAGGTGTCCATGCTTGTCTCTCAAATGGGTATCTAAATCTACTTTAAAATTTCAATTCTGAGAAATTCGACAAAAGTGCATATTTTCAACTTTGGTTTGACAAACCTTAAAGGAGGGCCAAAATACCTCCAAATCTCATAAAAATAGGTGTGCATGCTTATCTTTCAAATGTGTAGCAAAATCCACTTTCAAAATGCAATTCCAAGAAAGTTGAAAAAAAGAGCATATTTTCAACCTTAAATGAACCAACCTTTATCGAGGGACAAAATAACTCCAAACCTCATAAAAATAGGTGTTCATGCTTATCTCTCAAATGGGTACCGAGATCCACTTTCAAAATTCAATTCCGAGAAAGTCAACAAAAGTGCATATTTTCAACCTTGGTTTGAACAACCTTAAACGAGGGCCAAAATAGCTCCAAATCTCATAAATATAGGTGTCATGCTTATTTTGCAAATGGGTACCTAAATCCACTTTCAAAACTCAATTTCGAGAAAGGTGACAAAACTGCATATTTTAAACCTTACTTTGACCAACTTTGAATGAGGGCCAAAATAGATCCAAATCTCATAACAATAGGTGTCCATGCTTATCTCTCAGGTACCTAAATCCACTATCAAATTTCAATTCCGAGAAAGTCGAAAAATGCTTCATATTTTCAAACTTGGTTTCACCAACCTTGAACGAGGGAAAAAATAGCTCCAAATCTCATAAAAAAAAGTGTGCATGCTTATCTCTCAAATAGGTACCTAAATCCACTTTAAAAACTAAATTCCAAGAAAGTTGACAAAAGTGCATATTTTCAACCTTGGTTTGACCAACCTTGAATGAGGGCCAAAATAGCTCCAAGTCTCACAAAAATAGCTTTCCATGCTTATATTTCGAATGGGTATCTAAATCTACTTTAAAATTTTGATTTTGAGAAATTCAACAAAAGTGCACATTTTCAACCTTGCTTTGACCAACCTTAAATGAGGGCCAAAATATCTTCAAATATGATAAAAAAAAGTGTCCATCTTATCTCTCAAATGGTTTCTAAATCTACTTTAAAATTTCAATTTTGAGAAAGTCGACAAAAGTGCATATTTTCAAACTTGGTTTGACCAACCTTGTACGAGGGCCAAAATAGCTCCAAATCTCATCAAAATAGGTGTCCATGCTTATGTCACAAATGGGTATTTAAATCCACTTTCAAAACTCAATTCCAAGAAATTTGACAAAAGTGCATCATTTCAACGTGGTTTTGACCAACCTTGAACAAGGGCCAAAATAGTTCCAAATCTCATAAAATTAGGTGTCCATGCTTATCTCTCAAATGCATATCCAAATCTACTTTAAAATTTCAATTCCGAGAAAGTCGACAAAAGTGCATATTTCCAACCTTGGTTTGACCAACCTTGAACGAGGGCCAAAATATCTCCAAATCTCATAAAAATAGGTGTCCATTTTTATCTCTCAAATGGGTACCTAAATCCACTTTCAAAACTCAATTCCGAGAAAGTCGACAAAAGTCCATATTTTAAACCTACGTTTGAACAACCTTGAAAGGGGGCCAAAATAGCTACAAATATCATAAAAATAAGTGTCCATGCTTATCTCTCAAATGGGTATCTAAATCTACTTAAAAATTTCGATTACGAGGAAGTGGACTAAAGTGCATATTTTCCACCTCCATTTGGCCAACCTTGAATGAGGACCCAAATAGCTCCAAATCTCATCAAAATAGATGTCCATGCTTATCTTTGAAATGGGTATCTAAATCTACTTCAAAATTTCAACTCTGAGAAAGTCGACAACAGTGCATATTTTCAACCTTGGTTTGACCAACCATAAACGAGGGCTAAAATGACTCCAAATATCATAAAAATACGTGTCCATGCTTATCTCTCAAATCGGTATCTAAATCTAGTTTCAAATTTATATTTTGAGAGAGTCGACAAAAGTTCATATTTTCAATCTTATTTTGACCAACCTTGAACGAGGGCCAAAATAGCTCCAAATCTCATAAATATGGTTGTCCGTGTTTATCTCTCAAATGGATACCTAAATCCACTTTCAAAACTCAATTCCGAGAAAGTCGACAAAAATGCATATATTCAATGTTCATTTGACCAACCTTGAACGAGGGCCAAAATAGTTCCAAATCTCATAAAAATAGGTGTCCATGTTTATCTCTCAAATGGATATCTAAAGCTAGTATAAAATTTCAATTTCGAGAAAGTTAACAAAGTACATATTTTCAACCTTGGTTTGACAAACCTTGAACGAGGGAAAAAATAGCTCCAAATCTCTAAAAATAGGTTTCCATACTTATCTCTCAAATGGGTACCTAAATCCACTTTCAAAACTCAATTCCAAGAAATCCGACAAAAGTGCATATTTATAACCTTGGTTTGACCAACCTTGAACGAAGCCAAAATAGCTTCAAATCTCATAAAAATAGGTATCCATGCATATCTCTTAAACGGGTACCAAAATCTACTTTCAAAAGTCAATTCCAAGAAAGTCCATAAAAGTGCATCTTTTCAAACTTGGTTTGACCAAACTTGAATGAGGGCCAAGATAGCTACAAATCTCATAAATATAGGTGTCCATTCTTATCTCTCAAATGGGTATCTCAATCTATTTTAAAATTTCAATTATGGGAAAGTCGATAAAAGTGCATATTCTCAACCTTGGTTTGACCAACATTGAATACGGGAAAAATAGCTCCAATTCTCATAAAAATAGGTGTCTATGCTTATCTCTCAAATGGGTATCTAAATCTACTTTAAATTTTCAATTCCATGAATGTCAACAAAACTGCATATTTTTAACCTTGGTTTGACCAACCTTAAACTAGGGCCAAGATAGATCGAAATCTCATAAAAATAGGTGTCCATGCTTATCTCTCAAATGGGTACCTAAATCCGCTTTCAAAACTCAATTCTGATAAAGTTAACAAAAGTGCATGTTTTCAACCCTTGTTTGACCAAACTTGAACGAGGGCCAAAATAACTCCAAATCTCATAAAAATAGGTTTCCATGCTTATCTCTCAAATGGGTTCCTAAATCAACTTTCAAAACTCAATTCTGAGAAAGTCAACAAAACTGCATATTTTCAACCTTGTTTCACCAACCTTGAACGAGGTCCAAAATAGCTCCAAATCTCATCAAAATAGGTGTCCATGCTTATCTCTCAAATGGGTATCTAAATCCACTTTCAAAACTCCATTTAGAGAAATTCAGCAAAATTGCATCTTGTCAACCTTGGTTTGACCCACCTTGAATGAGGGCCAAAATTGCTCCAAATCTCATAAAAATAGGTGTCCATGATTATCTCTAAAAAGAGTATCTAAACCTACTTTAAAATTTCAAATCTGAGAAAGTCGACAAAAGTGCATATTTTCAACCTTGGTATGACCAACCTTGAACGAGGGCCAAAATAACTCCATCTCTCATAAAAATAGGTGTCCATGCTTATCTCTCAAATGGGTATCTAAATCTAGTTTAAAATTTCAATTATGCTAAAGTAAAAAAAGTGCATATTTTCAACTTTTGTTTGACCAACCTTGAACGCGGGCCAAAATAGCTCCAAACCTCAAAAAATAGGTGTCCATGCTTATCTCTCAAATGGGTACTCACATCCAGTTTCAAAATTTCAATTCCGAGAAAGTGGACAAAAGTACATATTTTCAACCTTGGTTTGACCAACCTTGAACAAAGGCCATAATGACTCCAAATCTCATAAAAATAGGTGTTCATACTTATCTCTAAAATCGGTACCTAAATCCACTTTCAAAACACAATTTCGAGAAAGTCGACAAAAGTGCATATTTTCAACCGTGGTTTGACCAACCTTGAACGAAGGCCAAAATAGATCTAAATATCACAAAAATAGGTTTCCATGCTTATCTCTCAATTGGTTACCCAAATTCACTTTCAAAACTCAATTTCGAGAAATTCTACAAAAGTGCATATTTTCAACCTTGGTTTGACCAACCTTGAACGAGGGCCAAAATAGCTCCAAATCTAATGAAAATAGGTGTCCATGCTTATCTCTCAAAAGGTTACCTAAATAACCTTTAAAAAATAAATTCCCATAAAGTTTACAGAAGTGCATATTTTCAAGCTTGGTTTGACCAAGCTTGAACGAGGGCCAAAATAGGTCCAACTTTTATAAAAATAGGTGTCCATGCTCATCTCTCAAATTGGTACCTAAATCCACTTTCAAATTTAAAATTTGAGAAAGTCGACAAAAATGCATATTTTCAACATTGGATTGACAAACCTTGAACGAGAGCCAAAATAGCTCCAAATCTCATAAAAATAGGTGTCCATGCTTATCTCTCAAAGGGGTGCCTAAATCCACTTTCAAAACTCAATTACGGGAAAGTAGACAAAAGTGCATATTTTCAACCTTGGTTTTACCAACCTTGAACGAGGGCCAAATTAGCTCCAAATCTAATAAATATAGGTGTACATGCTTATCTCTCAAATGGGTACCTAAACCAACTTTCAAAACTATAGTATGAGAAAGTCGACAAAAGTGCATCTTTTCGACGTTGGTTTGACCAACCTTGAACGAGGGCCAAAATAGCTCCACATATTATAAAATTAGGTGTCCATGCTTATCACTCAAATGGGTATCTAAATCTACTTTATAATTTAAATTTCGAAAAATTCGACAAAACTGCGTATTTTCAAACTTGGTTTGAACAACCTTGAACAAGGGGGCCAAAATAGATAGAAATATCATAAAGATAGGTGTCCATGCTTATCTCTCAAATGGGTCCCTAAATCCACTTTCAAACCTCAATTACGAGAAAGTCGGAAAAGGTGCATCTTTTCAACCTTGGTTTGACCAACCTTGAACAAGGGCCAAAATAGCCCTGAATCTCATAAAAATAGGTGTCCATGCTTATCGCTCAAGTGGGTACCTAAATCAACTTTCAAAACTCAATTCTGTGAAAGTCGACAACAGTGCATCTTTTCAACCTTAGTTTAACCAACCTTGAAGAAGCGCCAAAATATCTCCAAATACCATAAAAATAGGTGTCCATGCTTTTCTCTCATATGGGTATCTAAAATTACTTTCAAAACTCAACTCTGAGAAAGTCGACAAACATGCATATTTTCAACTTACGTTTGACCAACCTTGAACGAGGGTCAAAATAGTTCCAAATCTAATAAAAGTATGTGTTCCTGCTTATCTCTCAAATGGGTACCTAAATCCACTTTCAAAACTCAATTTCGAGAAACTCGAAAAAGTGCATCTTTTCAACGTTGGTTTGACCAACCATGAACAAGGGCCAAAATGGCTCCAAATCTTTTAAAATTAGGTGTCCATGCTTATCTGTGAAATGGGTATCTTAATCTACTTTAAAATTTCAATTCAGAGAAATTAAACAAAAGTGCATATTTTCAACCTTGGTTTAACCAACGTTGAATGAGGGCCAAAATAGCTCCAAATATCATAAAAATAGGTGTAGATGCTTATCTCTCAAATGGGTATCTAAATCTACTTTGAAATTTCAATTCCGAGAAAGTCGACAAAAGTGCATATTCGCAACCTTGGTTTGACCAACCTTGAATGAGAGCTAAAAGAGCTCCAAATCTCATAAAAATAAGTGTCCACGATTATCTCTCAAATGGGTACTTAAATCCACTTTCAAATTTAAATTCTAAAAAAGTCGATAAAAGTGCATATTTTCAACCGTGGTTTGACCAACCTTGAACGAGGGCCAAAATAGCACCAAATATTCTAAATATAGGTGTCCATGCTTATCTCTCAAATGGGTACGTAAATCCACTTTGAAAACTCAATTCTGAGAAAATCGATAAAAGTCCATATTTTCAACGTTGGTTTTTACCAACCTTGAACGAGGGCCAAAATAGTTCCAAATATGATAAACATATATTTCCATGCTTATTTCTCAAATGCGTATCTAAATCTACTTTAAAATTTCAATTCCGAGAAAGTTGACAAAATGCATATTTTCAACCATGGTTTGACCTGCAACCTTGAACGAGGGCCAAAATAACTCTAAATCTCATAAAAATAGGTTTCCATGCTTATCACTCAAATGGGTACCTAAATCCACTTTCAAGACTCAATTCCGAGAAACTCAACAAAAGTGCATATTTTAAACCTTGGTTTGACCAACCTTGAATGAGGCCAAAATAGCTAAAAATCTCATAAAAATAGGTGTCCATGCTTATCTCTCAAATGGGTACCTAAATCCACTTTCAGAATGAAATTATGAGAAAGTTAACAAAAGTGCATTTTTTAAACCTTGGTTTGGCCAACTTTGAATGAGGGCCAAAATAGTTCAAAATCTCATAAATACAGGTGTCCATGCTTATCTCTCAAATGGGTATTTAAATCTACTTTAAAATTTCAATTCTAAGAAAGTCGGCAAAAGTGCATATTTTCAACCTTGGTTTGAAAAACCTTGAACGAGGGCCAAAATAGATCCAAATCGCATAAATATATGTGTCCATGCTTATCTATCAAATGGGTACCGCAATCTAGTTTCAAAATTCAATTTCCGAGAAAGTCGAGAAAAGTGCATATTTTCAACCTTGGTTTGACCAACCTTTAACGAGGGCCAAATTGGCTCCAAATCTCATAAAAATAGGTGTCCATGCTTATCTCTCAAATGGGTACCTAAATACTATTTCAAAACTCAATTATGAGAAAGTCGACAAAAATGCATATTTTCAACTTTGGTTTGACAGACCTTGAACGAGGGAAAAAATAGATCAAAATCACATAAAAATAGGTGTCCATGCTTATCTCTCAAATGGGTACATAAATCCACTTTCAAAACTCAATTTCAAGAAAGTTGACAAAAGTGCATCTTTTCAATGGTTGTTTGACCAACCTTGAACATGGGCCAAAATAGCTCCAAATCTCATAAAAATATGTGTCCATGCTTATCTCTCAAATGGCTATCTCAATCTACTTTAAAATTTCAATTCCTAGGAAGTCGAAAAAGTCCTTATTTTTAACCTTGGTTTGACCAACCTTGAACAAGGGCCAAAATAACTCCAAATCTTATAATAATGGTTTTCCATGCTTATCTCTCAAATGGCTACCTAAATCCTCTTTCAAAAATCAATCTCGAGAAATTCGAAACAAGTGCATATTTTCAACCTTGGTTTGACAAACCTTCAACAAGGGCCATAATAACAACAAATCTCATAAAAATAGGTGTCCATGCCTATCTCGTAAATGGATATCTAAGTCTACTTTAAAATTTCAATTCCGAGGAAGTCGAGAAAAGTGCATATTTTAAACCTTGGTTTGGAAAACCTTGAATGAGGGTCAAAATAGCTCCAAATATCATAAAAATATGTGTCTATGATTATCTCTCAAATTGGTACCTAAATCCAGTGTTAATACTGATGGTAATAACTCCCGATTCTATATTCATTTCCAATGCAAATGCCTATATTTATACAAAGTACATGGCGGTTGGGTTTCACCTTCCGCTCAGCCTGTTTGGCTTCCTATCTAATCATATTCCTATTTATTATTTATGTACAATAATCCCGAAGGATTATTCTAACAATCGCCATCTTAATCCGAAGGGGTGTTCGTAAGTCCGAGCATGTTTCTGAATCTTTCAAACTTTTCTCGTCCAAGCGCTTTGGTGAAGATGTCTGCAACTTGATCATTTGTGGAACAATGTCGAAGATGGACTGTCTTGGCCTCTACATGATGTCGAATCAAATGATACTTTGTGTTGATGTGTTTGGTTCGATCATGGAATCTAGGATTCTTTGCCAGCTTGATTGCAGAAGTATTGTTGACCAACAATGGAGTGGAGTTCTCTTGTTTTTCTTGCAAATCTTCAAGTATCTTCCTGAGCCATACTATTTCTTTCGTTGCTTCAGCTGCAGCCACATATTCTGCTTCTGTTGTTGAATCTGCTGGAACTGACTGTTTGCGAGATCTCCATGAAACATCTGCTAATCCAAGACTCATAGTGTATCCAGAAGTTGATACTCCTGTCTCCTTATCGCCATCGAAATCTGAGTCTGAGTACCCAATAAGTTTGAAGTCATCCACTTTA
>LPNX010704503.1:692291-719067 GCA_001517045.1 Pseudotsuga menziesii
TGTATTTTACAAAGAGAAACAGAAAAATAATAACCTTGCAGGTCTACAGTCTCTGCCAAGGTGAATACAATGCAAGCTTCAGGTGAGCATACACAAGCTTCTTCAGTATACAAAATATACTAGCTTCAAATACACAGCAGAATTCCTTGTTATACAATATGTGGAGGCACCAAAAGCTAATATATTAGTGTGCAAATGATATAAGTGCACAAAAATCAAGCACCAGACTATATGCCCTGCAAAATCAAGTGATTAGCAGCATCAATTGTCTAGATCGCAGCAACAATCTTCACATTCAGCTCCACGCAGCTCCACTCAGGCAGCTCTTCAACTTGGTCGCAGATGCTGATAGGTATTATGCAGTCTTCAATATATGATATCAATCACACATAAATCCATTACACAGTCTCAAATGGCAGCATGCATTATATCAATCTGGCAGCATACATTATATCAGTCTTCATTATATCAGTTTGGAACTAGGGCAAAACTTAGGGTTTTATGGAGGGAGATCACAACAAGTTCCAAAAGAGAAGTTCACATCGTTCCAATGCTAAAGTTAATACTGGCATAATAATTAAAAAAACACCACCATTCTTCAGTCTTCAGACAGCATGCTTTAGCGCAGACTGCAGTCTCCAACGCAGGCTCAGTCTTTGATGGTCTCAACACACGCAGCAGTTTTGATTCTGGTTTTCAAGAGAGAGGTCGCACAAACGCAGCAGTCTTCAATGCAAATGTGTGTGATATCAACGCAATATATCAGTTTCAATTCAGGCAGTCACAGTCCACGCACAATATATGTAGGATACATATATCAGTCACAGCATATCTATCATACTGAATGCATTATTATATCTCCAAATCATTGTATCTTCCCCGTGCAGCACCCATCAAGTCGCAGTCTTCAAGACGTAGCCCTTTCATATGAGTGTATACAAAACGCAGTATTGTTTTCTCCAATACTACAGTCTTCAGATTATAAACTTATGAAATTGCAGCTCTCATCCAGAATTAGGGTTTTTCCTTCCACGCAGTCTTCACTTCACGATCAATTGTAGATTTTGCAGTTATGGTCCAGCAAAAATGGTTTACCTCCACAGTATTACAGCTCAGGATCTCCAGGCAGGTCGCAGCATAAAAATGCAGGCTCCACGCTGGTAATAACTCCACGCAGGTGTAAAAAGGGCGGATACCATACATCAATTCGCTGGTCTTCACACCAACACGCTGGTTCTTAATGCAGGCAGCCTCCACGCACTGGTCTTCACGCAGCATACATTATCCTAACTGCAAATACAATAGAAAGTACCGCACAGTCACAGCGCAGTCTTCAGGCTCAAGCTTCACGCCGGTCTCCTCCATGCAGTCTCCTCCAGGTCTCCACGCATATACTCAACGGAGATTGCAGACTCACGCCTCTCAAAAATACATAGCACAGTCTTGTATTACATCAAGAAATGATGAAGTAAAACTACCTTAAAACTACAAAAGGCTATGCATAGCTTCCACGACAACCTAATTCAGGTCAGATTATTCTATACATACTACTGACTCCCACGACATGAAGAAGTTGGAGAAACCTCTTCAACTTTCTCAATATGATAAGGCATGAGAAACGTCCCAGAAGAAACAAATTTTTAGCAATAAACAACACAATAGAAGTGCACCAGCAAGGCGAGCAGCAGTCTGGAGTTTAGGGTTTCCTTCCTCCATGCAGTCTTCTCACTATATCGCAGCATATATTTTCATATCAGTCTACAACGCAGTCACCATGGTGGCTCACAGCTCGATTACAATATTCAGGTGGAGAGCACCAGCTATCTCCAATACAGCACGCAGCATATACAAACTCTGGTTTTCACGAAGATAAGAGGGCAGTCGCACTCCACGATGTTCACTCATAAAACTAGGGTTTCCAGCAAACAGAGTCTTCAACTCTCACGCACAGTAATAATATGCACTCAGAGAATATGCCAGACTGGCAAATTCTAGACTGTGGGCAGAAATTCTTAAAATGTCTCCTGGCAAGAGGACGCAGAGGGCATATTCCAGAGCTGAATCGACAGAGGAAGCAGGAGAATGGCAGGCAGACTGGCAGGCATGCAGGCAGGAGTTATGGAGCTTGGCTCTGATACCACATGATGGTAATAACTCCCGATTCTATATTCATTTCCAATGCAAATGCCTATATTTATACAAAGTACATGGCGGTTGGGTTTCACCTTCCGCTCAGCCTGTTTGGCTTCCTATCTAATCATATTCCTATTTATTATTTATTTACAATAATCCCGAAGGATTATTCTAACAAATACTGAATTCTGAGAAGTCAAGAAAACAACATATTTTTAAACATGGTTTAACCAACCTTGAACGAGGGCAAAAATAGCTCCAAATCTCATAAAAATATGCATGCATGCTTATCTTTAAAATGGGTACCAAAATCCACGTTCAAAACAGAATTCCGAGAAAGTTAACAAAAGTGCATATTTTCAATGTTGGTTGGATAAACCTTGAATGAGGGCCAAAATAGCTCCAAATCTCATAAGAATAGGTGCCCATGCTTATCTCTCAAATGGGTATTTAAATCTACTTTAAAATTTCAATTCTGAGAAAGTTGACATATTTAACTGCATATTTTCTTCTTTGGTTTGACCAACCTTGAACAAGAGACAAAATAGCTCCAAATCTCATAAAAATAGGTCTCCATGCTTATCTCTCAAATGGGTACCAAAATCTAGCAATAAAATTTCAATTCCAAGAAAGTTGACAAAAGTGCATATTTTAACCTTGGTTTGACCAACCTTGAACGAGGGCCAAAATATCTCCAAATATCAGAAAAATAGGTGTCCATGATTATCTCTCAAATGGGTACCTACATCCACTTTCAAAACTCAATTCCAAGAAACTCGACAAAAGTGCATATTTTGAACCTAGGTCTCACCAGCCTTGAACGAGGGCCAAAATAACTCCAAATCTAATAAAAAAAGGCGACCATGCAAATCTCTCGAATGAGTACCTAAATCCACTTTCAAAACTCAATTTCGAGAAAGTAAAAAAAAGTGCATCTTTTAAATGTTGGTTTGACCAACGTTCATTGTGGCCAAAAATAGCTCCAAAATCGTAAAAATAGGTGTCCATTCTTATTTCTCAAATGAGTATCTAAATCTACTTTAAAATTTCAATTCCAAGAAAGTAAAAAAAAGTGCATATTTTCAGCCTTGGTTTGACTAACCTTGAATGATTGCTAAAATAACTCCAAATCTCAAGAAAATAGGTGTCCATGCTTATCTCTCAAATAGAAACCTAAATCCACTTTCAAATTTAAATTCCAAGAAAGTCGACAAACTTCATACTTTCAAACTTCCTTTGACCAACCTTGAACAAGGGCCAAAATAACTCGAAATCTCCTAAATATAGGTGTCCATGCGTATCTCTCAAATGGGTACGTAAATCCACTTTCAAAATTCAATTCCGAAAAAGTCGACAAAAGTCCATCTTTTCAATGTTGGTTTTACCAACCTTGAACGAGGGCCAAAATAGCTCCAAATATCATAAAGATAGGTATCCATGCTTATCTCTCAAATGGGTATCTAAATCTACTTTAAAATTTTAATTCCAAGAAAGTCGACAAAAGTGCATATTTTTAACCTTGGTTTGACCAACCTTGAACGAGGGCCAAAATAGCTCCAAATCTCATAAAAATAGGTTCCATGCTTATCTTTAAAATGTGTACCTAAATCCACTTTCAAGACTCAATTCACAGAACGTCGACAAAAGTGTATATTTTCAACCTTGCTTTCACCAACCTTAAACGAGGCCAAAATAGCTACAAATCTCATAAAAATAGGTGTGCATGCTTATCTCTCAAATGGGTACCTAAATCCACTTTCAAAACTGAATTTTGAGAAAGTCAACAAAAGTGCATCTTTTCAACCCTGGTTGACCAACCTGGAATGAGGGAAAAAATAGCTCTAAATCTCATAAATATAGGTTTCCATGCTGATCTCTGAAATGGGTATTTAAACCTACTTTAAAATTTCAATTATGAGATGTAATGCCCCGGTTTTGACCCTGTTTGCATTAAAAGGTACATGATGTATATATTGTAATAAATCGTGGTGTGGAGCTAAAGGCAAAAGCCCCACCACCGATTTGGTTGTGTATGTCTCGGCAAGAGGGATCATTGCCGATGGTATATCGTGATATCCGACACATTAGAATTTTGACATGATGTAAGTATGCACATTAATTAAAATAAACCTACTACCAGCTACGACAATGCAATGATAAATGAAAAGGGCATGATTTCCTAAGGTTAAGGGGGGGTTGTCTAACCCGTGGGGGCCATTGGGAGTTTGCCATGTGTCACCTTAGTTATTCTATTGATAGTGGGGGTAGCTATGGGCTGGCAGGAAACCACTACACTCACACCTACACTCTCTCCACGACACGATGGCCGATCGTTCGGTCCACTCTCCCCACCGTTGACTGTTCATTTTCCTCACGTAGGGTGGAGTTAAAAGAGTTTACAATTCATTGTTCGGGGGTTCAAATTCTTATTCTCAGACATCGATTTCTAGTCTGTAATTATGTTCTTCCTTCCATGCACACAGAGGATCGATTTTCCCATTGCGAACTGTGTATTATCCCATCCTTCCTTTGGAGATTGGGGGTTGTTTTTCCCCCTGTTCACGGAGGGGAGTCAGTTCTTCACTCCACCATTGCTAGCTGTGAAAGCATGCCATGGATTCATTGTTGAGGAAGGATCTTTGTTTCCCATCGTTGCTGACTGTGGCTGGAAATGGGATGGTTTCCCTCATGCAGGAGTTGGGAACTATGATCTCTGCCAGAAAGCTGGAAGGCGATATGAGAGGCATGATTATGTTGTGTGTATGCTTTCCCTGTCAATGATGGAAATCTGTCTTCTCCCCATTTGCGGTGTGTAAGTTCATGCTTGTTCTCCTTTTCGATTGTGGTCTGCATTTATGTTTTTCCTTTGTCCAAGATTGAGAATCGGACTTCTCCCCTGTTTTGGGACTGTGTAATGTTGTCATCGTTCTCATTGTGAGTTTGGGGTTGTTGTCTTCCCCTAGTTTTGTGTTGCTTCTTGGTTGCTGAGGCTGCAAACATATTTTGGGATTGTTGCTGAGTTGTTTTGGCCATGCTAGGGCTAATAACAACTCTGAAGCATTATTTGACCTGTGACTGTGTTTCACCTTTTTGTTTGGGGTTGTCACCTTGTTATCTTTACCTTCTTCACGGAGCTATGAACTGTTTGTCTTACTGCGACATGCAGTGGTTGGTCTTTGGATTGTTGCGAGTAGGATTAGAGGCTGGGTATGCTTGAGGAAACTAGTGTTTGGAGCCACTCAGATAGTGTTAGACTGCTGGATTTGTTCTCCACAACCCTTGAAGAGTATTCAAAAGGGAAGTCAGGGCCCGAGGGATTGTGAAGTAGAGAAAGGACTGATTCCTGGTGTCGGGTGTGTGGATGTCTTAAAAGTTAGGTTAACTTTGGTGTAGGAATCTGTCCTTAGCTCTCCATTGAGTCCACTAGCTTAGCATTTAGCCTTTCCTAGCTCCTTGATGGCCTGATAAACCCTACTATGTGGGCTTGGCTGATTTGTGTACCTTGGTTATGTGTAAACCTGCTTTGACCCTTATTCCTTGAGGAATCATGCCCAGCTCGGGGGTGGAAGTGTTGCTGAGAGATTGATGAGCACGCTGGCTTGTGGTTGGGTGGAACGTTGTAGTGACGTAGCTGGTTGCGGGACGAATCCTGTTTAAGATAAGTATTCTCGACTATTTCGTCTCTACATTTATATTACTGATTAATGAATATAATGAACATGTGGCATGCTTGATTGAATGTATGTTTGCTTCTACTATGTATATAAAGAATTATGCATCTTAGTATGTTTTATGTTTTATGCTTTTTATTTCAGCATTATAGGCCTTTTCATGTTCATGGGGCTATTTTCCCTTATGTTTGGTGATAGTATTGTCCTCCTCATTGGTCATAGGGTTGGGGACGTTACAGTATGGTATCAGAGCTAAAGGCTGCAACATGGGCCTAAATGGGCTGTGAAGATGCAATAACAAAGCTTATGTTGCAGCATTTGGGCCTCAGAGGGCCATGATAAATAGTTAATAGAGGAAGGTTTCCTACTGCCCAATAGAAACCAAGAAAAATGGGTGAAGACAAGAAAATTTCACAAAAATTTCTAAGTGCCAGAATGTCGGCTCATCGAAAAACTTAGTGACAAGTTCTTTCGATGCAGCGGAGCACTTAGTGGGAAGGCCACCTGATGGATAGTTGATTCGACGACCGATGTGGCGGGAGATAGAGGAGGAAAATTATGAAAATTTCCTAAGTGTTTTGGCCGTTGGCACATCGGAACACTTAGACAGATGGATCGCTGATGCTTAGCTGGTTGAGCGTCGTCGTTGTGGATGGCTAGACCACTATCCTTCCAACGGATAGAGCCTCCGACCACTAATGGCGTAGAATTTTCAAAAAATTTCTAAGTGTTGACTTCGTCGGCCATCGAAGCATGTTAGTTGTGCGAATTGTCGATGAAAATCGGAAGGAATTTGATGATCTTGTGCCGCCATTACGGATAGCTAGAGGACTATCCTTCCAACGAATAGAACCTGTGACCGTCGATGCCACAGAGGAAGACTTTTCGATAGCCAACGCAGTAAAGAAAGTTCAAATTTTTTCTCTAAGGCTCGAAATCATCGGCCATCAGAAGATGATAGTGGTTCGTGCACCCGCCGTTGCGGAAGCCTAGAGCACTAGTCTTCTGATGGGAAAAGTTTCAATTGCCGATGCCGATCAAGTTATGCTTCAGTTCGCTGATAAAAAAAAGGTCGAAGATGATGAGCTGCCGTTGCGGCTGCGGAAGTGAACTATTCCGCCGATACATTATCCTTCCACTCACCAATGCCGAGGTGTTAGTGAATTATGGTTCCGATAACTACGGCGGTGACAAGCAGTTGCTTTGATCGGCAAAGGATAGAGGAGATGGAGTCGACAGAATCGGCGGAAGGTAGAGGAAGTTTTCGCATTGGCGGAGAATAAGAGACAGTTGAGCCAATGAAGCAGCAGAAAAGAAGACTAAAGAGAAAAATTTCAAATTTTTTTCTAAGTCATAGAATCATCGGCCATTGGCGATGGTTAGTTGATCACATCGCCAATGATTAGGTGATTCAGTTGCCGATGAGCTACGTCGATTAAAGTTAGTTGATCAAACGTCCACCATTGTGGCTGATTAGTAGACTATTCTGCCGATGGACAATGTTTCGACCGTCGATAGACCCGTGGCTGCGGAAAGCATAGAGAGATCATGGGCCACCGTTCAGCCATATAAATAACTAATAACCCGATGTTCTCCGAGTGTCGATGCCGAAAAATCCTAGTCAATCCAACCACTGACAAAGTTGTGAGTTGCAGAAGATATAGTTCGATTGTGGGATGCCATTGCAGAAGCTGAAGGGACTAACCATCCGATGCATAGGGCACCCAGCTGCCGACGCAATGGATTAGTCTATGCTATCACTGATGAATTTTGGAGCAATAGATGATACTACAGACGAAAATATATCAAGGAATCACTGATGAAACTTGGAACAGTAGACAAGCAACTCACTGATATAGTGGAATAAATTAGAGGTTTCAGCCACCGAAACGCCGGAAGATTAGTAAGGAGAGGACCCGATGAACAGTCAGTTTTCTTGTCGATGCAAATCGAAAGTCTAGGCATTTTGACCACCGAAGTGTTAGAAACTTAGTTGGGAAGGGACCCGATAGGGAGAAAGAAAATTGGGTTTTCCAGTGGAATTTTTAGCAGTTTCAGCGAGTGCTCCAGTGGACTTTGCAGTGAATTCTCATTGAATTTAATTAATAATGTTATTGCTTGGTTATGGAACAATCAAATTTGGATTGTATTATCAGATAATGACTGACTATTTGGCTATTTGATGAATGTGCCAGGGGTACACACTGCAGGAAGATCATGTGTGCTGGCCTGCAGGAGCCAAACTTCATGGGAAGGTTTTCCCTTATCTTGGAATGGGTTTCAGATGAAAATCCATTGGACATTTTGGAAATGTCTCATCTGCACTACATGTTTGGTAAGCAACATGAGTGAGATGGTATAGATGATGTCAAGAAGACATGTGTGGACACGAAATGAAAAAAGGAGTTGGGACGACAAACCGAGGAACTGCCAACTCAGAGAAGGGAGCCCCCATCCCTCCTTAATGAAGGAAAACTACTTCGGCAAATGGATAAGTGTTCTGTGACCCAAGCTAAAAATACGCATGTAAAATTGTTAAATTCAATATGTAGAGCATGTTTTGATTTGTTTCCGTATGGCAGATTGCTTGAATATGCATAGGGCCTACATGGCACACACCGAAAAAGAGTGCACACTTTCCTGATGTCAGATCATGTAAGGGTTTTTCAATATTGATTACACCCTAGGGAGTGGACGCACTCCTAGTGTCTCAATACTTGATAGTGAATGGTGTGAAATATGGTTACAATTTTAGAGCAATAACACTAATGAATATGCTTATATTGCTTGTGTTGTCAGGCTAAACAAATGTAGTCTAGTATTGTACACTAAATGAACAATGGATTGAGCTCATCCTACCTTCTACAGAGAAGGAGACATTCCTGAGGGACTATTAACTCAGAGAAGGGAGTGGTATCTCTAAATAGCGCAGAGAAGGAGAAATTCTTGAGGGACTGTTAGCTCAGAGAAGGGAGTGGTCTCTCTAAAGAGCACAAAGAAGGAGACATTCTTGAGGGACTGTTAACTCAGAGAAGTGAGTGGTCTCTCTAAAGAGCACAGAGAAGGAGACATTCCTAAGGGACTGTCAACTCAGAGAAGGGAGTGGTCTCTTGTGTGATATGGGAAGTGGTCGTTTATTGTCGATATAAGTGCATGTGTTATTGTTGATGGCCTGATAAACCCAATGGTGTTGTATTGGCTAATGATTGGTTATTGATATAAGTGTATTGTTGATATAAGTACAGGCGATTTGTTGACGGTCTGATAAACCCAACTAAATTTTGGCTTGACTATGCCTGATATATAGCTAAAAGGATGTTGTGAAGCAGCCTGTGCACTGACCTAACATCCAAGTCCATAGGCGATCCCAAGGCTTGCAAAGCGAAGCAAGATCCCGTGGACCAATGAGGAAACGCACAATATAGATAAGTATTGGATTATTTTGCAATTATTGCTTATGAATATGCATGTGTATATGATTTGGTTATGATGTTCGAAGATCTTGTTTAAGAGATAAAAAATGATGAGAATAAACTAAACATGTGAATTTATTCAATGTCTAAATATAGGAATCGCTGGAAGCAAGGACTATGAGAGCATCCTAGGTGTGCATGTGAACATGTGACTGTCCTGAAGAGCTCAGAATAAGCAGTAATGAAAAAGGTGCTAGCGAGACTGTGAAGTTCCTAACAACCGAGACAAACCATGTGGGGAGGATCCATTGTTAAAAGGTCTGAAATAGACCATAGACACTAAGTGTCATGACCAAGAGAGATTGGTCCAGCATTCACGGTGAAGTGAAAGGGGATGAGAGCATGAAAAGCCATAGTAGTGGTGTGGGTTCCAGGATGGAACAAAACAAAGAGGAAAAAAAAAACTCTTGCTGTTCTCTCTTGCCTTTTTGATTATATATATATATATATATATATATATATNCCCCAAGAATGGACATGAATGAGCTCATGTGCCTGTTAGGAAGGCATGAGAAATATGAAAGTCTCCTTTATGAGACTTGGACTGTCATGCCAATTGAGCAATTAATTGACTAATATTAATGCCTATATTATGTTTGGTCTAACAGAATTTCAATGATGCATTTCATAGGTGAGAAGGGTGAAATCCAGTGGTGCACATTGATCATGGCAGCAGACCAAAAGTTGTTGGACTTGGCTGGAAGTCTCCTTCAAATCATTTCTAGGATCCAAGAGAATCTTGGAGAGATGCTCAAGATACAGAAAAGGAAGAATGAGATGAACCACCAGATTTTGCAAGACTCTATTGGTTTGCAAAGGGAGGTAAAAATACTTATGGGAGCAATCCGTAAAGGCAAGGAAGGCGGATCAATGATGGGACATTCGTCCAAGCGATCCGTTAAGAAACGGTCCAGGCATGAAGACTCAAAGGAAATTGAGCAAGTAAAGATGAAGCAACTAGCGAAATGTTGGAAATGCGGAGGACATCATTTACGTCTGGACTGCCCAATGAGGGAACATAAAGAGGGCAACAGCCACAAAGTTTCTCGACTTGGGGATGAGTCGAAAGCTGAGAACCAGTAGGAGAAGTTCTTGGAAGCCAAAGGGCTTGGTCCTGAGAGTTCAAGTAAATAATTGAACATGGGACAGATCTACAAAATTTTGGATGTGCAAATTGTATATGTGTTCCTATGTATTGGAACACTGAGGATAATGTTATTCCAAGGGGGAGGGGATTGTAATGCCCCAGTTTCGACCCCATTTGCATTAAAATGTACATGATGTATATATTGTAATAAATCGTGGTGTGTAGCTAAAGGAAAAATCCCCACCACTGATTTGGTTGTGTATGTCTCGGCAAGAGGGATCGTTGTCGATGGTATATCATGCTATCCGGCACATTAGAATTTTGATATCATGTAAGTATTCACATTAATTAAAATAAACCTAAATCCAACTATGATGGTGCAATGTTAAATGAAAAGGGCATGATTTCCTAAGGTTAAGGGAGGGTTGTCTAACCTGTGGGGGCCATTGGGAGTTTTCCATGTGTCACCTTAGTTATTCTGTTGATAGTGGGGGAAGCTATGGGCTGGCAGGAAACCACTACGATCACACCTGCACTCACTCCATGATGCGATGGCCGATCATTCGGTCCACTCTCCCCACCACCGACTGTTCATTTTCCTCATGCAGGGCAGAGTTAAAAGAGTTTACAATTCATCATTGGGGGGTTCTCCTTCTTCTTCTCAGACACCGATTTCTGGTCTGTGATTATGTTCTTCCTTCCATGAACATAGAGGATCAATTTTCCCATTGAAAACTGTGTATTGTCCCATCCTTCCTTTGGATATTGGAGGTTGTGTTTCCTTCTGGTCACGGAGGGGAGTTGGTTCTTCACTCCACCATTGATGGCTGTGAAAGAATGCCGTGGCTTCATTGTTGAGGAAGGATATTTGTTTCCCATCATTGCTGACTATGGTTGGAAATGGGATGGTTTCCATCATGCCCGAGTTTGGGACTGTGATCTCACGCGGAAAGCTGAAAGGCGACCTAAGAGGCACGATTCTGCTGTGTGTATGCTTTCCCTGTTAATGTTGGGAATCCATCTACTCCCCATCTGCGGTGTGTGGGAATCCGTCTACTCCCCATCTGTGGTGTGTAAGTTCATTCTTATTCTCCTTTTTTATTGTGGTTGGCATTTATGTTTTTCCTTTGTCCAAGATTGAGAATCATACTTCTCCCCTGTTTTGCGACTGTGTAATGTTGCCATCATTCTCATTGTGAGTTTGGGGCTATTGTCTTCCCATGGTTTTGGGTTGCTTCTTGGTTGCTGAGGCTGCAAACATATTTTGGGATTGTTGTTGAGTTGTTTTGGCCACGCTAGGGCCAAGAACAACTTTGAAGCATTGTTTGACCTGAACTGTGTTTCACCTTTTTGTTGGGGGTTGTCACCTTGTTATCTTTACCTTCTTCATGGAGCTGTGAACTGTTTGCCTTACTGTGACATGTAGTGGTTGGTCATTCGACTGTTGAGAGTAGGATTAAAGGCTGGGTATGCTTGAGAAAACTAGTGTTTGGAGCCACTCAGATAGAGTTAGACTGCTGGCTTTCTTGTCCACAACCCTTGAAGAGTATTGGAAAGGGAAGTCAAGGCCCGAGGGACTGTGAAGTAGAGAAAGGACAAATTCATGGTGTTGGGTGTGTGGATGTCTTAAAAGTAAGGTTAACTTTGGCGTAGGCATCCATCCTTAGCTCTCCATTGAGGCCACCAGCTTACCATTTAGCCTTTCCTAGATCCTTGACGACCTGATAAACCCTACTGTGTGGGCTTGGCTGATTTGTCTACCTTGGTCATGTTTAAGTCTGCTTTGACTCTTATTCCTTGAGGAATCATTCCCAGCTCGGGGGTGGTAGTGTTGCTGATAGATTGATGAGCACGCTGGCCTATGGTTGGGTGAAACATTGCAGGGTCCACTTTCAAAACTCAATTTAGAGAAATTCAACAAAAGTGCATCTTTTCAACCTTTGTTTTACCAACCTTGAATGAGTGCGAAAGTTGCTCCAAATATCATAAATATAGGTGTTGTTGCTTATGTCTCAAATACGTATTTCAATCTACTTTAAAATTTCAATTCTGGGAAAGTCGAAATAGTGCATTTTTTTTATCAACATTGAACAAGGTCCAAAATAGCTCCAAATCTCATAAAAATAAGTGTCCATGCTTATCTCTCAAACAAGTACCGAAATCAAGTTTCAAAATTTCAATTCCAAGTAAGTTGATAAAAGTGCATATTTTAAACCTTGGATTGACCAACTTTGAACGATGTCCAAAATAACTCCAAATCGCATAAAAATAAGTGTCCATGCTTATCTCTCAAATGGGTACCTAAATCCACTTTCTAAACTCAATTCCGGGAAAGTCGACAAAAGTACATATTTTCAAGCTTGAACGATGGCCAAATTAGCTCGAAATATCATAAAAATAGGCGTCCATGCTTATCTCTGAAACATGTACCTAAATCCACTTTCAAAACTCTATTCCAATAAAGTCAACAAAAGTGTATATTTTCAACCTTAGTTTGACCAACCTTGAACGAGGGCCAACATAACTGAAAATCTCATGAAAATAGGTGTCCATGATTATCTCTCAAATGGGTACCTAAATCCACTTTCAAAACTAAATTCCCAGAAAGTTGAAAAAAGTGCATCTTTTCAGCCTTGGTTTGACCATGAATGAGGGCCAAAATAGCTAAGAAATTCATAAAAATAGGTGTCCATGCTCATCTTTCAAATGGGTACCTTAATACACTTTCAAATTTCAATTCCGAGAAAGTCATCAAAAGTGCATATTTTCAACCTTGGTTTGACCAAACTTGAACGAGGGCCAAAATAACTCCAAATCTCATAAAACTAGGTGTCGATGCTCTTCTCTCAAATTGGTACCTAACGCCACCTTCAAATTTCAATTCCAAGAAGGTCGACGAAAGTGCTTATTTTCGACATTGGTTTTACCAACCTTGAATGAGGGCCAAAATAGCTCAAAATATCATAAAAATAGGTGTCCATGCTTACCTCATAAATGGGTACCTAAATACACTTCCAAAACTCAATTACGAGAAAGGCGTCAAAATTGCATCTTTTCAACCTTGGTTTGACCAACCTTGAACAAGGGCTAAAATAAATCCAAATCTCATAAAAATAGGTGTCCATGCTTATCTCTCAAATGGGTATCTAAATCAACTTTAAAATTTCATTCTAAGAAATTCAACAAAAGTGCATATTTTCAACCTTTCTTTGACAAACCTTAAATGAGGGCCAAAATATCTCCAAATATCATAAAAATAGGTGTCCATGCTAATCTCTCAAATGCGTACCTAAACCAACTTTCAAAACACAATTCCGAAAAAGTTGACAAAAGTGCATATTTTCAACCATGGATTAACCAACATTTATTGAGGGAAAATATAACTCCAAATATCATAAAAATAGGTGTCCACGCTTATCTCTCAAATGGGTACAGAGATCCACTTTACTAACTGAATTCTGAGAAACTCGGCAAAAGTGGATATTTTCAACCTTGGTTTGACCAACCTTAAATGAGGGCCAAAATAGCTCCAAATTTCATAAATATACATGTCCTTGCTTATGTTGCAAATGGGTACCTAAATCCATTTTCAAAACTCAATTCCAAAAAAGTCGACAAAAGTGCATATTTTCAACCTTGGTTTGACCAACCTTGAATGAGGGGCTAAAGAAATCCAAATATCGTACAATAGGTGTCCATGCTTATCTCTCAAATGGGTACCGAAATCCACTCTCAAATTTCAATTCCAAGAAAGTCGACAAGACTTCATATTTTCAAACTTGGCTTGACCAACCTTGAACGAGGGCCAAAATAGTTCCAAATCTCATAAAAATAGGTGTACATGCTTATCTCTCAAATGGGTACCTAAATCCACTTTGAAAACTCAATTCCGAGAAAGTCAACAAAAGTGCATATTTTCAACGTTGGTTTGACCAACCTTGAATGAGGGCCAAAATAGCTCCAAGTCTCCTAAAAATAGTTGTGCATGCTTATCTCTCAAAGGGGTATCTAAATCTACTTTAAAATTTCAATTCTGAGAAATTCGACAATAGTACTTATTTTCAACCTTGGTTTAACCAACCTTGAATGAGGTTCAAAATATCTCCAAATATGATAAAAATAAGCTTCCATGTTATTTCTCAAATGAGTATCTAAATCTACTTTAAAATTTAAATTTCGAGAAAATCGACAAAAGTGTATATTTTCAAACTTGGTTTGACCAACCTTGTATGAGGGCCAAAATAGCTCCAAATGTCATAAAAATAGGTGTCCATGCTTATGTAGCAAATGGGTTCCTGAGTCCAATTTTGAAACTCAATTCCGACAAATTCGACAAAAGTGCATCTTTTCAACCTTGGTTTGACTAACCTTGAACGAGGGCTAAAATAGTTCCAAATCTAATAAAAATATCCGTCCATGCTTATCTCTTAAATGCATATCTAAATTTGCTTTAAAATTGCAATTCCGAGAAAGTCGATAAAAATGCATATTTTCAACCTTGGTTTGACCAACATTGAACGAGGGCCAAAATAGCTCCAAATATCATAAAAATAGGTGTCCATGCTTATCTCTCAAATGGGTACCTAAATACACTTTCAAAACTCAATTCCGAGAAAGTCAACAGAAGTGCATATTTTAAAACTAGGTTTGACCAACCTTGAGCCATGCCTTGAGCATGGGCCAAAGTAGATCCAAATCTAATAAAAATAGGCGTCCATGCTTATCTCTCAAATGGGTACCTAAATACACTTTCAAAACTCAATTCCGAGAAAGTCAACAAAAGTGCATATTTTAAAACTAGGTTTGACCAACCTTGAGCATGGGCCAAAGTAGATCCAAATCTAATAAAAATAGGTGTCCATGCTTATCTCTCAAATCAATATGCAAATCCACTTTCAAAACTCAATTTCGAGAAAGTTGATAAAAGTGAATCTTTTCAACTTGGTTTGACCAACCTTGAACGAGGACCAAAACAACTCCAAATCTCATAAATATAGGTGTCCGTGCTTATCTCTAAAATGGGTACCTAAATCCAATTTCAAAACTCACTTCCGCGACAGTCGACAAACGTGTATATTTTAAACATTGCTTTAATCAACCTTGAACGAGGGCCAAAATAGTTCCAAATCTCATGAAAATAGGTGTCCATGATTATATATCAAATGGGTACCTAAATCCAGTTTCAAAACTAAATTTCCAGAAAGTCCACAAAAGTGCATATTTTCGACCTTGGTTTGACCAACCTTGAACGAGGGTCGAAATAGTTCTAAATCTCATAAATATAGGTATCTATGGTAATCTCTCAAGTGGGTACCTAAATCCACTTTCAGAACTCAAATCCGAGAAATTCAACAAAAGTGCATCTTTTCAACGTTTGTTTGACCAACCTTCAACGAGGGTCAAAATAGCTCCAAATGTCATAAATATAAGTGTCCATGCTTTTCTCTCAAATGGGTATATAAATCTAATTAAAATTTCAATTACGATAAAGACGACAAAAGTGCATACTTTTAACCTTGGTTTGACCAACCTTGAACGAAAACTAAAATAACTCAAAATCTCATAAAAGTAGGTGTCCATTCTTATCTCTCAAATGAGTAGCTAAATCGATTTTCAAAACTTAATTTCGTGAAAGTCGACAAAAGTGCATATTTTCAACCTTGGTTTGACCAACCTTGAACGAGGGTCGAGATAGCTGCAAATCATAAAAATAGGTGTCCATGCTTATCTCTCAAATGGGTACCTAAACCCACTTTCAAAACTCAATTCCAAGATAGTCGAAAAAATTGCATCTTTTCAAACTTGGTTTGAATAGCCTTGAACGAGGGCCAAAATAGCTCCAAATCATATATAAATAGGTGTCCATGCTTATGTCTCAAATGTGTATCTAAATCTACTTTAAAATTTAAATTACAAGAAAATCGACAAAAGTCCATATTTTCAATCTTGGTTTTACCAACCTTGAACGAGGGCCAAAATAACTGAAAATTTCATAAAAATAAGTGTCCATGCTTCTTTCTTAAATGGTTACCTAAATCCACTTTCAAAACTCAATTCTGAGAAATTCGACAAAAGTGCATATTTTCAACCCTGGTTTGACCAACCTTGAGCAAGGACCAAAATAGCTCCAAATATCATAAAAATAGGTGTCCATGCTTATCTCTCAAATGTGTACCTAAATTCAATTTCAAAACTCAATTCTGAAAAACTCAAGAAAAGTGCATATTTTCAACCTTGGTTTTACCAACCTTAAATGAGGGTCAAAATAGCTCCAAATCTCATAAAAATAGGTGTCCATGCTTATATCTCAAATGGGTATCTAAATCTACTTTAAAATTTCAATTCCGAGAAAGTTGACAAAGGTGCATATTTGCAACCTTGGTTTGACCAACCTTGAACAACGGCCAAAATAAGTCCATATCTCATCAAAATAGGCGTCCATTCTTATCTCTCAAATGGGTAACTAAATGCACTTTCAAAACTGAATTCTGAGAAAGTTGACAACAATGCATCTTTTCAATGTTGGTTTGAAAAACCTTAAACGAGGGATAAAATAGCTCCAAATCTCATAAAAATAGGTGTCCATGCTTATCCTTCAATTGGGTATCTAATATACTTTAAAATTTGAATTCCGATAAAGTCGACAAAAGTGAAAGTTTTCAATCTTGGCTTGACCAACCTTGAACAAGGGACACAATAGCTCTAAATGTCATAAAAATAGTTTTCCATGATTATCTCTCAAATGAAAGACATCCACTTTCAAAAATTAATTCCGAGAAGGTCGACAAAAGTGAATATTTTCAATTTTTGTTTGACCAACCTTGAACAAGGCCAAAATAAATCCAAATCCAAAATAAATCCAAATCTCATGAAAACAGTTGCCCATTCTTATCTCTCAAATGGGTATCTACATCCACTTACAAGACTTAATTCCTAGAAGTACATCTTTTCGAGGTTGAACGAGGGCCAAAATAGCTCCAAATATCATAAATATAGGTGTCCATGCTTATCTCTCAAATGGGTATCTAAATCTACTTTAAAAATTCAATTTTGAGAAAGCCTACAAAATTGCATATTTTCAACTTTGGTTTGACCAACTTTGAACGTGGACCAAAATTGCTCCAAATCTCATCAAAATAGGTGTCCATGCTTATCTCTCAAATGGGTACCCAAATCCAATTCAAAATTTCAATTACAAGAATGTCGACAAAAGTGCATATTTTCAACCTTAGTTTGACAAACCTTGAACAAGGGCCAAAATAACTCCAAATCTTATAAAAATAGGTTCCCATGCTTATCTCTCAAATGGGTACTTAAATCTACTTTCAAAGCTCAATTACGAGAAAGTCGACAAAATTGCATATTTTAAACCTTGGTTTGACCCAGCTTGAAAGAGGGACAAAATAGCTCCAAATATCATAAAAATAGGTGTCGATGCTTATCTCTTAAATGGTAACCTAAATCCAGTTTCAAATTTCAATAACGAGAAAGTCGACAAAAGTGCATATTTTCAGCATCGATTTGACCAACCTTGAACAAGGGAAAAAATAGCTCCAAATATCATAAAAATAGTTGTCCATGCTTATCTCTCAAATGGGTACCTAAATCCACTTTCAAAACTCAATTACGAGAACATCGACAAAAATACATCTTTTTAACCTTGGTTTGACCAACCTTTAACCAGGGCAAAAATAGCTCCAAATATCATAAAAATAGGTGTCCATGCTTATCTCTCAAACAGGTACCTAAATACGCTTCCAAAACTCAATGCTGAGAAAGTCATCCAAAGTACATATTTTCAACCTTGGTTAGACAAACATTTAACGCGGGCCAAAATAACTCCAAATGTCATAAAAATAGGTGTCCATGCTTATCTCTCAAATGGGTACCTAAATCCATTTTCAAAATTCAATTATGAGAAACTAGAAAAAATTGCATATTTTCAACATGGTTTGACCAACCGAGCAAGGGCCAAAATAGCTCAAAATCTCTTAAAAGTAGTTGTCCATGCTTATCTCTCAAATGGGTATCTAAATCTACTTTAAAATTTCAATTCTGATAAAGTGGACAAAAGTGCATATTATCATCCTTGGCTTGACCAACCTTGAACGAGGGCCAAAATATCTCCAAATATCACAAATAGGTGTCCATTCTTATATCTCAAATGGGTACCTAAATACACTTTCAAATTTCACTTCCGATAAAGTCAACAAAAGTGCATATTTTCAACCTTGACCAACCTTGAATGAAAGACAAAATAGCTCTGAATCTCATAACAATAGGTGTCCATGCTTATCTCTCAAATGGGTACCTAAATCCACTTTCAAATTTCAATACGAGAAAGTTGACCAAAGTGCATATTTTCAAACTTGGTTTGACCAACCTTGAATTAGGGCCAAAATAGCTCCGAATCTAATAAAAATAAGTGTACATGCTTATCTCTCAAATGGGTACCCAAATCCACTTTCAAATTTCAATTATGAGAAAGTCGACAAAAGTGCATATTTTTTAATTCGGATTTACCAACCTTGAACGATGGCCAAACAACTCCAAATATCATAAAAATAGGTGTCCATGCTTATCTCTCAAATGGGTACCTAAATCAACTTTCAAAACTCAATTTCGAGAAAGTCAACAAAAGTGCATTTTTTCAACCTTAGTTTGACCAACCTTGAACAAGGGCCAAAATAGTTCCAAATCTCATAAAAATAGTTTCCCATTCTTATCTCTCAAATGGGTATCTAAAACTACTCTAAAATTTGAATTCCGAGAAAGTCACAAAAGTGCATATTTTACACATTGGTTTGACCAACCTTGAATGAGGGCCAAAATAGCTCCAAATCTGATAAAAAAAGGTTTCCATCCTGATCTCTCAAGTGGGTACCTAAATCCACTTTTAAAACTCTATTCTGAGAAAGTCATCAAAAGTGTATATTTTCAACCTTGGTTTGAAAAACGTTGCATTTGGGCCAAAAGTAGCTCCAAATCTCATAAAAATAGATGTCCATGCTCATCTCTCGAAAGGGTATCTAAATTTACTTTTAAAATTTCAATTCCGAGAAGGTTGACAAAAGTGCATATTTTAAACCTTGGTTTGACCAACATTGAACCTAGTCCAAAATAACTCCAAATCTCATAATAATAGGTTTTCGTGCTTATCTCTGAAATCGGTAACTAAATCCACTTTCAAAAATAAATTCCGAGAAAGTCGACAAAAGTGCATATTTTCAACCAAAACGAGGGCCAAAATACCTCCAAATCTCATAAAAATATGTTTCATGTTTGTCTCTCAAATGGGTACCCAAATCCACTTTCAAATTTCAATTGTCATAAAAATAGGTGCCCATGCTTATCTCTCAAATGGGTTTCTAAATCTACTTTAAAATTTCAATTTTGAGAAAGTCGACAAAAGCGCATACTTTCAAACTTGGTTTGACCAACCTTGTACAAGGGCCAAAATAGTTCCAAATCTCATAAAAATAGGTGTCTATGCTTATCTCTCAAATGGGTATCTAAATCTACTTTAAAATTTCAATTATGAGAAAGTGGAAAAAAGTGCATGTCTTCAACTTTGGTTTGACCAACCTTGAACGAGGGCTAAAATAGCTCTAAATCTCATAAAAATAGGTATCCATGCTTATCTTTCAAATGGGTACCTAAATCCACTTTCATATTTCAATTTCGACAACAAAACAACATATTTTCAACCTGGGTTTGACCAACATTGAATGAGGGAGAAAATAGCTTCAAATCTCATAAATATAGGTGTCAATGCTTATCTCTCAAATTGGTACCTAAATGCACTTTCAAAACTCAATTCCGAGAAATTCTACAAAGGTGCATCTTTTCAACGTTGGTTTGACCAACCTTGTACGAGGGCCAAAACAACTCCAAATCTCATAAAAATACGTGTCCATGCTTATCTCTAAAATGGGTATCTAAATCTACTTTAAAATTTCTATTCCGAGAAAGTCAACAAACATACATATTTTCAACCTTGGTTTGACCAACCTTGAATGAGGGCCAAGAAAGATCCAAATCACATAAAAATAGGTGTTGATGCTTATCTCTCAAATAGGTAGCTAAATCCACTTTCAAAACTCAATTCTGTGAAAGTCGACAAAAGTGCATATTTTCAAACTTGGTTTGACCAACCTTGAACAAGGGCCAAAATAGGTATAAATCTCATAAAAGTAGGTGTCCATGCTTATCGCTCAAATGGGTTCCTAAATCCACTTTCAAATCTCAATTCCAGGAATGTCGACAAAAGTGCATCTTTTCAACCTTGGTTTGACCAACCTTGAATGAGGGCCAAAGTAGCTCTGAATCTAATAAAAATAGGTGTCCGTTCTTATCTCTCAAATGGGTACCTAAATCAACTTTCAAAAATCAATTCCGATAAAGTCGACAAAAGTGCATCTTTTCAACCTTGGTTTGACCAACTTTGAATGACGACCAAAATAGCTCCAAATCTCATAAAAATAGGTGTCCATGCTTATCTATTAAACGGGTACCTAAATCTACTTTCAAAACGCAATTCCGAGAAAGTCGAAAAAGTGCATCTTTGCAATGTTGGCTTGAACAACCTTGAATAAGGGCCAAATAGATCCAAATATCATAAAAAATAGGTGTCCATGCTTATCTCTCAAATGGGTATCTAAATCTACTTTAAAATTTCAATTCCGAGAAAGTCGACAAAAGTGGATATTTTCAAACTTGGTTTGACTAACCTTGAACAAGGGACAAAATAGCTCCAAATCTCATTAATATAGATGTCCATGCTTATCTTTCAAATGGGTACGTAAATACGCTTTCAAAATACAATTCTGAGAAAGTCGACAAAAGTGCATATTTTCAACCTTCGTTTTAACCAACCTTGAATGAGGGCCAAAATAGCTCCAAATCTCATAAAAATAGGTGTCCATGATTATCTCTCAAATGGGTATCTAAATCTACTTAAATTTTTTTATTTTGAGAAAGTTAAAAAAGTGCATCCATTCAACGTTGGTTTGATCAAGCTTGAACGAAAGCCAAAATAGCTCAAAATCTCATAAAAATAGGTGTCCATGCTTATCCCACAAATGGGTACCTAAATCCGCTTTAAATCTCAATTACGAGAAAGTCGACAAAAGCGCATATTTTTTACCTTAGTTTGAGAAACCTTGAATGAGGGCCATAATAGCTCCAAATCTTAGAAAAATATGTGTCCATGCTTATCTCTCAAATTGGTACCCAAATCTACTTTCAAAATTTAATTCCAAGATAGTCGACAAGAGTGCACCTTTTCAAACTTGGTTTGGACAACCTTGAATGTGGGCCAAAATAGCCCCAAATCTCATAAAAATAGGCGTCCATGCTTATGTCTAAAATGGGTAGCTAAATCTACCTTAAAATTTCAATTCCGAGAAAGTTGACAAAAGTGCATATTTTTAACCTTGGTTTTACCAACCTTGAACAAGCGCCAAAATAACTTAAAATCTCATAAACATTGGTGTCCATGCTTATCTCTCAAATGGGTACCTAAATCAATTTTCAAAACTTAATTCCGAGAAATTCGACAAAAGTGAATATTTTCAACCTTGGTTTGACCAACCTTGAATGAGGGAAAAAATACTAATCCAAATCTCATAAAAATAGATGTCCATGCTTATCTCTCAAATGGATACTTAATTCTGCTCTCAAAACTCAATTCTGAGAAAGTCAACAAAAGTTCATATTTTCAAGCTTGGTTTGACCAACCTTGAACGAGGGCTAAAATAGCTCCAAATCTCATAAAAATACATGTCCATGCGAATCTATCAAATGGGTATCTAAATCTACTTTAAAATTTCAATTCCGAAAAAGTCGACAAAATTGCATATTTTCAACTTTGGTTCGACCAACCATGAACGAGGGACAAAGTAGATCCAAATCTCATAAGAATAGGTTTCCATGTTTATCTCTCAAATGGGAACCTAAATCCACTTTCAATACTCAATTCCGATAAAGTTGACAAAAGTGAATATTTTAAACCTTGGTTTGACCACCTGGAACGATGCCAAAATAACTACAAATCTCATAAAAATAGGTGGCCATGCTTATCTCTCAAATGGGTACCTAAATATACTTTCAAAACTCAATTCATATAAAGTGAACAAAAGTGCATCTTCTCAACCTTGGTTTTACCAACCTTGAATGAGGGCCAAAATTGCTGCAAATCTAATAAATATAGGTGTCGATGCTTATGTCTCAAATGCGTATTTAAATCTACTTTAAAATTTCAATTCAAGGAAGGTAAAAAAAGTGCATATTTTCAACTTTGGTTTGATCAACCTTGAACAAGGTCCGAAATAACTCCAAATATCATACAAATAAGTGTCCATGGGTATCTCTCAAATGGGTATCAAAATCAAGTTTCAAAATTTCAATTCCAAGAAAGTCGACAAAAGTACATATTTTCAACCTTGGATTGACCAACCTTGAACAATATCCAAAATAACTCCAAATATCATAAAAATAGTTGTCTATGCTTATATCTCAAATGGGTATTAAATTGAGCACATAGATCTATGGATCAACACACAACTCACAAAACAGATCACACAATTTACTTAGTAATTCAAGAATGAAACAGTGCAAAAATGGCTTGCAACTGTGAATGCTTTCATTAATCAAAAGTAATTAGATAATAATTACAATGAAGTAAAATAGCTAAATAGCCTCATGCAACTTGAATCCTATGTGAGGAAATTCGAATTGGTTTGACTCTACTTGACTAAATGGTTAACTGACCTTGTCTAAATCATTATCAGAGTTCATTGGATTTCTAAGTCACAACTCAAGTGTCTAATTCAGTGCTAACTAGTCTAACTGACTAAGATAGGTGAGTAAATGCGCCTCACCTGCATGCACCATGAAATCCTAGTACTAACTAAGTAGAACTGAATGTAACTGACTCTTAACTGAGCTTGACTAGTCACCAACTCAACTCAACTGACCTTGGTTGGTATCAACACTACTAGTGGCTCCTAATTTGTAGGGATTGATCTAGGAGGCTCCTAAAGTGATGCATGCAAGTGAAATCAGTGGTAGTAAGCCTCAATTAGTGTTCCCCACACTTTAGTAACTGGAACATGTTCCCCAATTAGGCTAAGTGGACCCAATGGTGCTAATGACTAAAAATAGACTAGAAGGATTCCTGATTTAGACATGACTATTGATTTAGACATATGACCAAATTGGACAAGGGAGTATTAATAATCCTAACACCCCCCTTGAAAGCTAATTTGTAGAATCTGTGGGCCCTGGTAAATGTCAAAACCCCAAAATTTTCAAAAAAATTAAAACTTTTAAAATGGCATAATATATGTTAATACAATCGTTAAATACTGATTAGTTAATGCTATTAATTTTGTAACTGTATGATCTTTACTTGTTTGGAATGCTAGTTGAGTTTCTCTTCAGTTTTTTGAATGTTCTCTGTTTGCAACAGCAAGGGGATATGCTACGTTAAACTGGGCTTACTTAGCTGTTAAGCTAACGCACACAGTTTTCCTTTCTCTTACAGATCTTCAGGTAAAGTTTTGGAATTGCTGCTAACAGATCATTCTAAAGTAAATAAATCATACGCTGTCACCAAGTTCATTCAGTAGAGAACTATATAAATAGATCACATGTTAACCAGACTATTCAGCTTCTTACAGGTATAGCCTCCCTTATTTTACTTTTGATAAATAGAAAAATTGATGAGAAAAGGTTTAAGACACTAAAGAAAAAGATCGTCACTTCCAGTTATATCTATGAACCTTCCAGTTGAATATACATTCAGAAATAAAGATGGCAGTTTTTACATAAATTTCTTTTCCAACCATTGCCTATAATTTCTTGAATTACTAGCACTAGGTAAAAGCTCCAAAAGTATTGTTCATTAGATAACTTAATGGCTAAAAAGAGGCTCTTAAAGTTTTTAATGTCGCTCTTTTTGAATGGGTAATATCACCAGCTCGATTCACGTAAGTAAACATATTTCTTTGAATTTAATAAGGACATAGACTTTATAATAACATAAATCATGATAACTGATCTACTTCCCATGTTGTACATGGTTACTCCTTGAGAAAATAACTCATAATATTACTACTTGACATGTAAAATATTGGTTAGACTCTTTGTTATCATTATTATATTAAGGTATTGGTCGCAAGGTATATCTTCCATAACTCATACGACAAAAACACTACACTCAAATTGTATCAGTCTTGTAATATAAGTTCATTGATTATACTATAATCAAATGAACTAACCTCAAGTGAGGTCTCAAAATATAACTTTTACGTTCTAATTATTAAACTAGGTTTATCATATAACAAATCAATTTATAGATCATGGTTGTAAAACAAGGATCAAATGTTAAGGGCTTAACACCATAATGCAAATATTTCAATGTTTAAATACTATTGATGAATGTTAACACCTCGAGCTAGGGTTAACATAAATAGGATATAGTTTAAATATATTGCAATGTGATGTTTGTTTTTATGATTGAAAATTGACATTATGATGTTTGAAATAATGCAGGTCAAGGTCGAAGAGGTGATCAAATGGAAACTTCATACCATAATTACGTTGGCCATTGCAATGATATGGAACATTATAAACCGACCCACTCATTGGCAATAATTTAAGTGTTGTCGTGGCTGCCTCCTCGCCATGCATTGGGAGAATATAAGTTGACTTGCCCCCATTTTCATTTTAGTCCTCCTCTCGCCTGCGGGCTTTGAGCTCTGCCGAACCCTAGTGGTTCATTCCGGTTGATCTTTGTCCTGAGACGGTCTGGTTTCTAGCTCTTCTTTGTGGTGCTCCTTCGTGTTGCTCTGTTGTGTTGCTACTTTGTAGTGCTGTTTTGTGTGCTCCTTCGTGGTGCTCTGTCGTGTCTATCCTTTGTAGTACTCTGTCGTGTTGCTCCTTCGTGGTGGCTGTACAGAGGTTCACGGCTTGGAAGTTTACAGTATTGTAGTCGCTGGTAGTTATTATTCGTATCTCCTTTGGGAAAGAGGGTTTGGGTTCCATTCAGTCCATTATTATAGGTGAAGGAGGGGTTTCAATACCCTGGTTCCTAGCCGCTCGTTGCTCGACCCTTCGCAGGTAAATGTTTGTAAAAAAACTATTGTTATCCTTAAAGATTAGTTTAATTTTAAATTTGTTAGGGTTTTCTAACATATGACTGCCCTTTGCCGGCAGGTTTGCCCTTCAAAGTCGACTGCCTTTCGATGGCAGGTTTTCCCTTCTCGCCGCAGCTGAGATCATTACAGGATACTGCTCACGTTCACGGTAAGCCTGGTTCTCGAAGCACGTATCCTTGCTGTTATGTTGACAGGGTGCACTTAAGCGGTTTCTTGGGTTCTCTGCTATTGTACTAGCTGTAGATTACTCCATCGTTTTACTAGGGTATATCCCTGTGATAAAAGATTATACGGCTCCTGGGCCGAGGTTGTATTTTAATAGTTTGTCTGTAAATAAGAGAGGCGATGGTTGATAGGTTTAAAATTTTGTTTCGGGTTAAACCCTAACTCTTTAAGAGTTTTTCCGGCTACGGCCGTGGATGTAAACTGGTTTCTTTACTGTAGGTTTTGTTTTGAAACAGAGGGTTTATAGGCTTAAAGCCTTTGCGTTAATAAAATGTGAATAGTGTTCTACAGGCTGTGAGCCTTGCTTTTACAGTATTTTATGTTTGTCTTTATAGGCCATCGGCCTTGCATTTGCAGTTATGGGTTATTAAAATGGTTCAAGTAATTATTTTCTTATGTATTAATTGCTGAGTAATGTTTTACTCTCAGTACTAATCATAATGTAAGCAATTGGTTTTTCTTTCTTATGGATACTTCTGTTGTAATGAATAGTTAAATAAGGTAATACTTACTGGGTTCATTTTAATAACCCAGCTGTAAATGTTTTAATTGTTTTTATTATAATTTACTTTTGTTTAGTTTTTAATAAAACTCAAGCTCCATGGTGGAGCACTCTGTACTTTGTATTTTTAATTCTATTTTATATATATATAACTATATCTTGATTTTAGTTTATTTAAATTGTGATTAGAACCTATAATATATAAGTAATATACAGGATTCTAATACTGTCTTTAAATAAATAAAACAACTGCAGAGTTTTATTGTCTAACTTTATAACTTCCTTACTATTAATCGTAGGGTTTAAATGTTTAGGGTTCTAAATCCTAATTATACAGTTATGAATTACTGTTTTATTTTATGATAATTATTATTATGAAAACATTCTGTTATGGTATTCTTTTATTTATATTAGGTTCGGAAGTAACCTTATTTATATATATCCCATTCTAAAACTAGAACATAAATATAGATTATTTCTACTCTGTATGTTAATATAATAGATATCTATTTATATGTAATTAT
>LPNX010704503.1:729695-779717 GCA_001517045.1 Pseudotsuga menziesii
AACACAAGGCTGGACAAATTTATCGTATTGCGCCTTGACGTGTTTCTTATGCGCCTCATTAGATAAGGCAGCATCTTTGCGAGTCTCATCAAGGTTATTCAAGTACAAAAATCTCTCTTCCTCTGTGGAAGTGTCTAGGAGAAGTTCTATGGCAAGTTGTAAAGATGGAATCTGACATTGGATCGGCAAGACAGCTTCAAGTCCATAGACAAGATGGAATGGCATGAAACCAGTAGTTGTTTTCACAGAAGTCCGATAAGCCCAAAGAGCAGAAAAAAGGACGAGGTACCAATTGGATTTATGATATCCAACGATCCGACGAAGCATAGTTTTCAAAACCTTGTTAATGGCCTCTACCTAACCATTAGCTTGTGGATAATACAGCGTAGAGTTTTCATGGTGAAAACCTAGCTTGGCACTCAATTCCTCCATCATCTGATTACGGAAATGGGATTCATGATCAGTAACGATGGACTACGGAACTCCAAATATAGCTATGATATGATTGAACAAGAAGAGAGCGGAAGTATTACCATCTTCTGCATATGTAGGCATGGCCTTAGCCCATTTTGTGAAATAATCCATGGCTACGATGATGTAACCATGCCCCTCGGATAAGGTAGGATTACAATGCATGAATTCAATCCCTCATTTGGTGAATGGGCCAATGACAATGACGGGGTGAAGCGGAGCAGGATTTGTGCAATTTTTAGGATAAAAATGTTGACAAGGTGGGAATTTCTTAACAGCCTCATGACAGTCTTTGAAGGCAGAAGGCTAGAAATAGCCGACGCGAAGGATTTTCTGGGCTGTAGCCATCCCAGATAAATGACCACCACATGCTCCAGAATGGCAATCATTCAACACGTGTTCAGCCTCCTCATGGGTGAGGCATCACCGAAGAATGGAGTCAACCCCACGTCTATACAAGGTATCATTCAAGATAAGATAGTATTTCACGTGGTGATGGATACGACGACGATCATCGTAAGATAAATGCGGCTGAAAACGCTAGGTTTGGAGATAAATCAGCAGATCTCCATACCAAGGATCAATAGTGCTAATCAGGAATAGGAATTCATCCAGAAATGAATCACTGGGCTCAGATTCCATTGTAGCACAGGGAAGATCACACATAAGCTCTACAAAAACCAAGGATTTCTTTGATGTGGCCTTGGCAATCTCCAGATCGAACTCCTGAAGGATGACGATCCAACGAGAGTACTTGCCCCCGAGCACCTGATGAGTAAGAATGTAGTACATCGGTTTCTGGTCTACCAATACGGTGGTAGTGTGAAGCAGAATGTAGTGACGAAATTTTTGTACAGCAATTACCGTGGCCAATGATAAATTCTCCACATGTGAATAACGGGTTTCAAAATCGATAAGGTTCTTACTAGCATAATAAATCACATGCTTCTGACCGTGGAGATTGTCTTGCACTAAAACCATGTCGATGGTAGTAGCAGAGGTAGCAAGATACAAGATAAAGTCCTTCGAATAATGGGGGGGGGTGTATCACGGGTGAATGAGTCAGAGCGTGCTTAATATTATCAAAGGCGTGTTGGGCCTAGTCATCCCAGAAGAATGGAGTGTTCTTCTTGAGGAGCCACATATAACCGTGCATTTTCTCTATGAAATTGCACATGAAACGATGAAGAAAGTTTTCCTTCCCCTGCAAACTTTGGAGTTCAAGGAGGTTGGTTGGGGCTGATAGATCAAGAATAGTGGAAATATTCAGAGGATCGATCCGGATGCCATCTTTGGATACCACAAAGCCAAGCAAATGTCCCATCTCAACGCAAAAAACAAATTTATGCGGATTGAGCCTTATATTATAATGATGGCATCTCAGGAATATGTCTCTGAGATAACCAGGATGGTCCTCCCATCACTGTGAATGAGCAGGGAGGTCACTAAGGTACGGTTCAACAATATGTTTAATGTCGTGAAATGCATAGGACATCGCATGCTGGAATGTGGCTCCAGCATTTTTCAAGCCGAAAGGTAACTTCTTATCCGCAAAGGTTCCCCATGGGAAAATGAATTCTGTCTTATGCTGATCGGAGGGAAATATCTCAATTTGATTATAGCTAGAGAAGCCATCCATGAATGAAAAGATGACACCTCCAACACAGTTGTCGATAATCTGATCGATGTGGGGGGTAGGAAAGTTGTCCTTGGGACAAGCTTTATTAAATCCCTAAAGTTGATGTAGACTCTAATGGTGCCCTATTTTTTATTGACAGGGACAACGTTTGATACCCATTTCATCAGAGGTACAGGATAAATAAAACCAGCTTTCAGAATTTTCTCAATCTTAGCTTTAATAGTTGCGGCCTTCCGAGGATGGACTTGCCTAAGTTTCTGCCTGACAGGTTTAGCCGTGGGATAAGTTTTAATTTCATGGACCACAATGGAAGGGTCAATCCCCAGCATCTCTTCATAGGACCAGGAAAAAATATCATGGAATTCCTTAAAAAGTGCCTTATATGCTTCAGATTCATCTGTGGAGCATTTATGCCCAACATGAACGTTCTCAATAACATCAGGCCTGGCTGATATGTCAATTGGGTTCCTCTAAGTAATGTTGCAAAGGTTTCCTTCAAAATCTGTATCTTGCAACAATATAGGAATTTGCAAAACGTTGACAATATTAGTAGGAAACAAGGATGCAAAATCATGGCTAACCGAAATGGTATTGGGGAGGAACATGGATCTATGATGGTGATCCTCTCAAATGGGCTTATCTGTATTCATGATCTCCATAATGGACTCATTAGAAGGAAAAGTCTCAGAGAGATAATCTAGAACTGAAAGATAAGGTTCTAACCAGTACGGTAAATGGTAAGGATTCGAAGCCACTAGGTGAAGGTCATCAGTGTGATCATTGAAAAAAGTTTGAATGGTGTCATACATAGCTTCATGAGGACTCAAAGAGGTGGAATCAACAAATTTTTTTCCCTTAGGCTCATAATCAAATGAGGAGATCATATGTATTGTCGCAGTATCCATGCTAGGAGGAGTAGATGGAAAAATCCCCATAAGGGATGAGTCCTTCAGCATGCCTGCTGCAATCGATTGGTAAGGAGGAGGGGACTGGCCTAACATGGGGATGTTATTAGCCATGGAGGTAGTAACATCCAGTGTACAAAAATCAAGCTGATCAATAGTGACAATTCTTCCTAGATGCGGGAATTGGACTATTCGAAATACTGTTGAAGCAACAACAGTCATGGCATAGAACCAATTCCTTCTTAGAAGGAGGTTGTAATCTAAAGGGGCATCTACCACTTCTACTTAAATGGAAACGGTTTTTCCCCCCAGCTCGACCGCAAGGGCTGATATGAGACCATGGGGTTGAAAACCCCATCCATCAAAATATTTAAGGGTTGTAGGTGATGTGACAAGCTCGGGAGAGCCAAGAGCTTTCCAACAAGTCAAAGATAACACCGAGGTCGAAGCTCCTTCATCTAGTACCATTCGAAAGACTTTCTTTCCCACTAATTTTGTAATGATCTGAAAAGAAAGTTTATGTGGTAATCTAGGTTCATAGTTCTCAACATTGAAATGAATTAAGTTAGTGTTATCCGGGTCTACAACTCCTAAAGCTGTCAACAAGTTCTTGCATTGTGTGGGGCGACTTTGGAGTACTTCTAGGGTAGACATCGCACAAGGTTCCTGAGCGAGATCTTCAACCACATTATAGAATTGAGCAGCTCGAGAATTGGGATTAAAGACAACCTTACAAAGAGTACTCTTTGGTGGGTGAAAAATCATGTCGAGAGTAGGTTTCTCGATAGATAAAGGGATAGTAGACGAGGATTCTAGAGAACTAGCAGAGGGAGATTTCCTTGAAGAAGATTGATATTCTTTCTTATCTACAGGTTTATCATAATTCTGGATTCGAGTTTGTAGATGGATGGTATTTGAGGACATCATACGAATTTCCTCAGATGAACTAGAGTTACATTGGTTAGACATGGTGGTCCCAGTGGCCCTGGTGGTCCGGGACCACCAGGACCACCAGGAGGTGGACCACCATACCCTCCGGAACCTCCAAGATGTGGTAAACCTCCAGAGCCACCGGAACCACTAGGTGGAGGGCCACTAGACCCTCCAGAGCCAAAAGGAGGAAAGCCACCAGGTCCCCCAGGACCACTAGGACCACTAGGACCATAAGGAGAAAAGTTGCTAGATCCTCTTGGACCATTAGGTCCCCCAGGGGGAGGACCTCCATAAGGTGGTCCTCCTGCACCTCCCGTAGTATGTATAGGTATCCCTCCCATAGCTAGCATGTATGACCGGTTGGGTTTCCCCCATCGTATAAAAGTGTTACTATGGTATGGACTTCCAGCATAAGGTATTCCTGTAGGATTAGATGGATGATAAAATATAGGTAGTGAGTGGTTTTTTGCACCACTCACTGCTCACTTTGTTCATTCAATGGCACCGCTCCTCGTACACAACATGGGCGTGGTTCCCTGTAGTTGGCCAAAAAAAAAAAAGAATGACGGATCAGATCAGAAAAGACTAGATCAAGGCAAATACTGATGAATTGAGTATGGAAACAGAGCATAAAAGACCAAAATGACTCAGATATGAATGGATCTAGAAATTTCAAACCCAAATAATGCAAGTCAGAAAGTATATTTGACTGAAGAGAGTTAAAGAAAACGGAGCCTAGATTCGAACAAGAGTTGCAGACTAAGGAAGATCAGAACAACTGATATGCATGCTCCCCAGCAAAGTCGCCAGATTTGTTAGCTGGAATATTTCACCTCCTGCGGATAGCAAGGTGTTCCACTGGTCTGAATGGTTCAGATCTAGAACAAATAGAGGACAGAGGTTGAAGACTCTCCCTAGACGCCATAGATATCTGGAATACAAGGCTTTGATAGTCCACCTGTGTACCTGCAATCAAGCTCAACACGAAACAGATCAAAGCAACCAGAATATGATCTACTAATCTATGCTAGTGACTAAGGAATCTAGCAACCTATATGCAAAATCATAACAACAACAACATATGTGGGACATAAATCAACTTGCATTAATGAAATATGAAGAAGTTTACAACCAAGCCTTAGTGTTGAAATGCGTCTCCATGAAACCAAATTCTCATCCCCAAAAGCTCTAACTCTAGCTCTCTATGCTCTCTCCAAATGATCTTGGGCCAAGGATCAATCCAACAGCATAACAATACCTTCAATGTTCTCCCCCTCAACCATGGCTATGAGCTCTTATTTATAAGGCTAGATGTATAGGATAGGTTGAGAGATTTGTGGGTGAGGTGGCCTCCAAGATCCTGGGATGGGGGAACTCAAGCTCAACTGACCCACTACAGTAGGGATAAGGGATATATCAAGGCTTATCATCTAGAAGCCTCGAGAAGCTTCTCTTTTTCCCTTTTTACCCAGGGTACCGCCTTTTTCCTTCTGTGATAGAGCGGTTCTTGTAATAACCGCTTATGGAATAAGGGCTATAAGCGATGGCACCGCTTATGGGCAACAGATTATGGGTGGTGTGAACAAGGGTACCGCTCCTGGATAAAGGGGCATGAGCGGTGCTGGGAATTTTCATGTAAGATTGATGAAAAACCATTTAGTTTCCACTCCAGAAGCTGAGATTTAGGGCAAATAGGTATGTCAAATGTCTTATCACATGATGGTGACAGGATTTTGGTATAATACAAATCTCAGAAATATACGTGTCCATGCTTATCTCTCAAATGGGTATCTAAATCTACTTTAAAATTTCAATCATGGGAAACTCGATAAAAGTGCATATTCTCAACCTTGATTTGACCAACCTTGAACGCGGGAAAAATAACTCCAAATCTCATAAAAATAGGTTTCCATGCTTATCTCTCAAATGAGTATCTAAATCTACTTTAAAATTTCAATTCTGTGAATGTTGACAAAATTGCATATTTTTAACCCTGGTTTGACCAACCTTGAACGAGTGCCAAACTAGCTCCAAATCTCATAAAAATAGGTGTCCATGCTTATCTCTCAATTGGGTATTTAAATGCGCTTTCAAAAATCAATTATGAGAAAGTCAACAAAAGTGCATATTTTATACCTTGGTTTGACTGTTATACCAAAATCCTGCCACCATCATGTGATAAGACATTTGACATACCTACTTACCCTGAATCCCAGCTTCTGGAGTGAAAACTAAATGGTTTTTCATCAATCTTTCATACAAATTCCCAGCACCGCGCATGCCCCTTTATCTAGGAGCGGTACCCCTATTCACACCGCACATGCTCTGTTGGCAAGGAGTGGTGCCACCGCCTGAATCTAGTTAGCAATACGCGTTGCCACCACTTGAATCCAGTGAACAAGGAGCGGTTCTGCCTCAAAATCGCTTGTCAACATTTTCATCTACGCGGTGCCAGGTAGGCCTTGTTCCAAACTCTATATTTTTATTTTTGGTGTGTTTTTGGCTTACTTTTTTATGAAAATGAAGTGTACTTTTGAAAAAAAATGCTCCCTCACGGTTGGGAGGGGCCATGAATTGTGTATTATGTAGTCGCTTTGATTGTTGTATTCTTTCTGCATTCAAAGAGAGTTTGTGTTTCTTGCATTATATTCTACATTATTTTCTTTGCTTGAAACCTCTTTCTCTTCTCTGTATATATTATTCATTGGAATTGGAAATATACATTTCATTTTCATGAGTAGGTTTTGGTTTGTTTTGGACTTGGAATGCATGAGTGATCCATGTTGTTTTGAGTCTTCCTTTGCTTGGGTGATTCTTGTTTCCTTTGCATGCTGATTTTTTTAGTGCTTGGTAGGAAAGGTTGGTTATTCGTTTCCTTGTCTGTTTCAAAGAGAAGTTTTAGTTTTCTCTCTCTTTTGCTTTACTCACAAGTTTGTTGAACGATTTTCTTCTTGTTTTGTGCATGATTGTTCGAGATTCCAGATCTTACTTTCATTAAGAAGAAACATCTATTTTCAGCTTTGCGTATATTAGAGTTAGATTTGTTGGGAAACGTTAGTGAAATCATCTTTCCATTGAGTTTTTATGCATCTTTTTCAAGCATGAAAAGATAGGAAACATTTTGATTTATGTTATATGTTCTATAGATCTCTTTCTTATTTGCTTTGAAGATTGTTTGGGGTGCATTGATATTTCACTTTTCGTTTGAAAAGATAGAATTGCATTTGCATTTGGGTGTGCATTTTTGGGAAGAAAAGTAAATCTCTCTCCCTCTTTTAGGTAGAATTTCATTAAAGAAGAAAACTTGCATTATCATATAGATCAGTGTGCATCTTCTTTAATTTCAAGTTTTCACACCATGGTTCCACCTAAATGCACAAGATAAAATTAACGGTAGTACTACATTAAAACTTTTAGCAATTTGAGTGATAAGTTAGAGACATGTTCGGGCATCGTTAAGCGTAGGAGCTGTTGTTATTTGTTCGCAATACATCCCGGGACTAGCGTGGTTCTTCTACGTACCGTCAGTATATCGAACAGTCTTTCATGTACCCTTGAGGTATATAGAAAGGTACTTCACGTACTCGATTGTATATCGGAAGGCCCTTTGTGAATGGTTATGCATTAGACAGCACTGCTACCGATTTGATCTCCCATGTACCTTGCGTATATCGGGAGACCCTTTTAGGAATCCTCAAACCATCTGAGTTATCCTTTTGGCCTGTCCTGTGAGGTTCCTGACTCTTATCCACTCCTTTCACATGTTTGCTTGTTTCTTTTAGTTTGAGTAGTACTTGCTTGTGCATGGTACTTAGGGGGTTATTAGATAGTTTAGAGATGGCATCCCAATCTAGGACTACTACTCAAGAGGTCCCTTTCCAAGGTGTACCTTTTGTATTCCCTCCAAGTGAAGGTATTGGTCCTCCATTTATTGCCACTCTAAATCTTCCTGGATTAACTATAGGATTACCAATCTGGCTGTTTAATCCGGTAATTCCTGTTACACCTAATGTATCAAATGTCAGCTCTCCTTCGGCAGAGGATCGGCCTCAACCTAATCCCGCTCCTTCTTCATCGGTTGTTGCTTCATCTCTTTATTCTTCTTCGCTTGACCAAAGATCTATGGTTAGTAGTCATGTAGGTAAGAAGAAGAAGAAAGGGAAGGGTAAGAAGAATAAGGATAATAAAAAGAAAAAGTAGCAACCATCTTCTCTTGATGGTGCTCGTCTAAGAGAACACTCGAAAAACCCAAGTTCCCTTGTAAGCTTTGCAAGGGGGACCACCTTCTTAAGGAGTGTCCCGGTCTCTCCCTTGTACAAGAAGAGTGGTATAAAAGGTCCAAACCATCTGTGTCATCAAACTTTGACCATCATGTTGATGATACTCCCTCAACCAGAGACCCATTGGTAAAAGGTCGTAAGGGTAAAGCCTTGTATCCTTGTTTGATATGCAAGGCTATGCATCATACTTTTATTTGTCCAAGCATGGATGAAGCTTCACGTAGGTTGGAAAATATTATTGATCATCAACAGGTGATTCCAACAAGTGATAGTAAGTTATCCCTCAATCCCCCACTGGTTGAACAAGTGGTCGATTCGGATTTATCTATGGTTGATCCCACTCTTCCTTTGGAGAGTGAAGTTAAAGTGGTCGAGTCGGTGTCATTTCCACCCGATCCCACTCTTTCATTAGAGAGTGTTAAGACTGAAGTAGTCGTTTTGACCAAATCTTCGTCTTGTTCTTCTCTTCCAGTAGAGAATGAACTTAAACTTGCCGAAGTTTTTATGCTTTGTTCTGATTGTTCTCGACAAGAGGAAATTTTGTCTGTTTCGACAGAACCCTCTCTGAGTAGTGAGATTATTTCCTTTGACTGGAGTAACCTAATAGAGTCTCGTCTTCATTTGAGTGTTCCTTTCCAGATAGTTGTGAATGTTACTGCTAGGTGGATACTTCGTACTATTGTTGACAAAAGGGCTTCTGTTAGTATTCTATCCTCTATGGCTTGGTAAGCTTTAGGTTCTCCTCAGCTTGTGCTAGCCACAGATCAGATACTAGCTTTTAATCGAAGGCCTACTGTGCCTTTAGGGACCCTTCCTTATTTTCCTATTACATTAGGAGGGAAAATTGTCTGTATTGATGTTATGGTGGTCCAAGGTCCTTTGGATTTTAATCTACTCCTTGGACATGATTATGTTTACGCCATGAAAGTCATAGTGTCCACACTCTTCAGAGTTATGCATTTTCCCCATGATGGAAAGATTGTGACCATTGATCAACTTTCCCTTGTTACACCTGACCATCGCATTACTCCTAGTAATCAGACTTCCCTGAATGTGCCGCATGTTCTTGTGGTTCCTTCCCCTTATTCTATTTAGCTTCTTCCCATCACAGGTAAAATGGGGGGCATGGCTCTATTATATGGACATCATAATGGAGCTAAGCCGCTAGCTTTTATGTAATGGGGGCTACCTACCAACCTATGGATATCATGTTGGATAGGAGCAGGCTTGAGAGTATAATTTACTTTTGGTTTCAATCTCATTAAAAAATAAAACCACTCCTTAAGCATAGTTTATGCTTTTGGTTTCAAGCTTGCATAAAAATGAAACCATGTTCTGAGCAAAGTTCCCATTCTGTGTCAAGCTCGTTAAAACATGAAACAGATGCACCTAAGCAAAGTTCCCATTCTATGTCAAGCTCGTTAAAAAATGAAATAGCACCTAACCATCATGTCAATTTTCCTTGAGAAAAGTTCCCATTCTATGTCAAGCTCATTAAAAAATGAAATAGCACCTGACCATCATGTCAGGTTCTGACCATCATGTCAGTTTTTCTTTAGCAAAGTTCCCATTCTATGTCAAGCTCGTTAAAAAATGAAATGGATCTCCTCAAGCATAGTTTACCTTTTGGTTTAAAGCTTGCATAAAAATGAAATCAATCTAAGCAAAGTTCCCATTCTATGTCAAGCTCGTTAAAAAATGAAATGGATCTCCTCAAGCATAGTTTACCTTTTGGTTTCAATCTTGCATAAAAATGAAACCATGTTCCAAGCATAGTTACCTTTTGTTTCAAGCTTGTGTAATAATGAAACAGACCCCCTTCCCTTGAATCAATTCTTCACTTTAGTGTTAGAACTTTAACCTTCTTTTCGCCTGCTCGATTCTCGTTCTTCTTACCCGCTGGTGAACATTTTCACATTAGTAACCAGGTTTTTTAGGTTGGGTATGGAAGAAGAATCGTTAAATGAAATCAAGCTTGGGGGCATGTCGAGCCACTAGCAACCATTCTAGGGGTAAGCTTCACTAGCAATCATGCTAAGGGAAATATTCCAACCTTTGTATATCATGTTAATGGGATTTTTCAAGCATAGTTTACCCATTGGTTTCAAGCTTGCGTAAAAATGAAACCAATCTTCGAGCATTATTTCAACTGATCTTTGAGCTCGTTAAAAATAGTAAGATGGTGTTGAGCTTACTTTTCATTTGTCATGATCTGGTTAAAACATGAAAAGTGGTTTCAGCTTAGTTTATTAATTTTTCGTGCTCTGGATTCAAACATGAAAAAGGTTAATGGAGTTCTCTTTAAACTCTTTTTAGGCTCCCTAAATACGAAAAGATTGTCGAGAGACCTTGTCGTCTTCATGCTCGTTAAAGTATTTGAAGAGTCGTCCGTCTGATGGTAGGTTATCTCTTTTTCAGTTCAGATAGGACTATTTACGAAAAAGGGGCACTCTAGCCAATCATGACTGGAAGAGTTCTCTAAGGTATGATTTTATACTTTTTCGAGCCTTAGAGACTAAATCATATGAAAAAGGACCCTTTGGAGTTTTCTTCCGTATTCACTCAGACTCTCTAAACATGAATGATACCGAGTTTTCTTTCAGTGGACTCATTAAACATTGAGAGACCCATTTTGGGATCGAACCCCTCCTCTCTCAAGTTCGTAAAACATATGAGTCTGGACTTGTCTTCCGACAAGCTATATTGAGTGTTTGTTACCCTCTTTGAACTCGTAAAACTAAAAAGAGGCACTCATCAATCATGATGGGGGAAATGGGAAGGGAATCATTTTGTAAATAATGGCAGTTGTTTGTCGTTACCTTTGAACATGGCACTTGTCTATACAATAATGTCAATCAATTGGGTATTCAGTTGATCTCCGTGACGATCCACTTTCATGAGTCATGTCAATCCTTTGAGTCTTTCAAAAGAATGAATTTTCCACTGTCGCATTGTGTGTCTGTCCTGTCTAGTCATGCTTCCAAGTCATTTTGTCATGCCGCCCGATGTTCAAGGGGAATTTGAAGAAGTTTTACCTCTGCAGTCTACACAGTGTTTGTGTCAGTATATTTGAGTCAGTCATATGGTTACTACATTCACATCATTCCAGAACTATGTTCCGAGTTTTGTGTCGTTGATGTGGGACTCATCATGGCCCTCCTTCGATGAGACTATTCCCGTCGACATCAACTCTTTATCCAGGAAATAGTATTAGAAACAATATTTAGTACCTTGAGATCTGTATGCCTTAATGATAGATTCTCTTTCTCTTGACATAGGTTCACATCATTGACCTTTGATTGATAGAATCGACTGGGTGTTCGACATCAATACATCTATTCACACTCAGTAGATTGTACTAGGGTACCGTGGGAATCATTGACATTAATGGTGATCTCCCTCGCACTTGTTAACGGTTCACATCATTGATTGGTAATCGAGTGGTTTCTACCATGTTCAACTTCAGATCATTGTAATCACATGGATAGAATCGTACTTTGTGGAAGATGAGATGAAGACCCTGGGTATTTGTTTAAAGCACTCATTTCTTTTTCCCCAGGCTGCGATGGAGTTTTGTACATCTAGCATGGATCCACATTTGTATGGTCATGGCTATGCTCAAATTTGCATCTGTATGACATAGATCTACGTTGTATGTCTGGTAGCTATGTCCAAGTTTGATTCCTCTATCACATGGATCTACGCTGTATTCCAGTAGCCATGCTTGTTCATTCCTCTCATGGATCTACCTTGTATTGGTCTGCAGCCATGAGTTTGGTTACTTGTGTCTATGAGTCAACATACTGATGTACTACAGATGCCTACTTGACAACATGTTTTGATTGAGCCGACATTTTCATCTTGTGGCGATGACTTCTTCTCAAAGCTCTCATTTATTGTATCCCTCTAAGACTCATGCTTTAGGGGGCATCCTGTTATACCAAAATCCTATCACCATCATGTGATAAGACATTTGACATACCTACTTGCCCTGAATCCTAGCTTCTGGAGTGGAAACTAAATGGTTTTTCATTAGTCTTTCATACAAATTCCCAGCATCGCACATGCTCCTTTATCCAGGAGTGGTACCTCTGTTCGCACCACCCATAATCTGTTTCCCATAAGCGGTGCCACCGCTTATTGTCCTTGGTCCATAAGTGGTTATTACTAGAACCACTCTGTCATAGAAGGCGAAATGCAGTACCCTAGGTAAAAACGGAATAAGAGAAGTTTATCGAGGCTTCTAGATGATAATCCTCATTTCCTGCCTTATCCCTACTGCTGTGGGTTGGTTGAGCTTGAGATCCCTCATCCTAGGATCTTAGAGGCCACCTCACCCACTAATTTCTCAACCATCTCTATCCATTAAAGCCCTATAAATAAGATCTCATAGCCATGGTTGAGGAAGAGAACACTTCAGGTATTGTTATGCTGTTAGATTGACCAGTGGCCCAAGATCATTTGGAGAGAGCATAGAGAGCTAGATTTGAAGCTTTTGGGGATGAGAAGGTTTGGTTTCATGGAGATGCATTTCAACACTAAGGCTTGGTTGTAAACTTCTTCATATTCTTTAATGCAAGTTTATTTCTGTCCCACATATGTTGTTGTTGTAGTGATTTTGCATATATGTTGCTATATTCCTTAGTCACTAGCATAGATTAGTAGATCATATTCTTGTTTCTTTGATCTGTTTCGTGTTGAGCTTGATTACAGGTACATAGGTGGACTATCAAAGCCTTGTATTCCAGATATCTACAGCATCTAGGGAGAGTCTTCAACCTCTGTCCTCTATTTGTTCTGGATCTGAACCATTCAGACCAGTGGAACACCTTGCTATCCACAGGAGGTGAAATATTCTAGCTAACATTGACCAACCTTGAAAAAGGGCCAAAATAACTCCAAATCTCATGAAAATAGGTGTCTATCGTTATCTCTCAAATGGGTACCTATATATGCTTTCAAAACTCAATTCCGAGAAAGTTGACAAAATTGCATCTTTTCAACCTTGGTTTGACCAACCTTGAACGAGGACCAAAATAGCTCCCAATCTCATAAAAATAGGTGTAGCAAGGATTTCTCCCTGCTACAGGGGCAGGAATTGCTCCCTTATGCATATAGGGCACAAGGGTAGGTTCCTGCTAATGGTGAAAATGCAGAAAAATGAAACGAAAATAACAAAAGCAGAACAGTAAACCAACACTCAGGCTAAGAACAGAAAACTAAAGCTAAGCTAAACTATAATCTAAGACCAGAAAAGAAAGAAGGAGATGAAGCACTGGTGAACCCCGCTGCAGAAAATGGGTTAGGGTTTCACCTCCTTAAAACCTGCAAATAAACCTAAGCTACAATGGAAAATCTACAAAACAATGTTAATAACAAAGCCTACAAATGGAGATAAGGTTTAGAAAGCAAATCATATTAATAAGCAAATAAATAAACATAAAATCACAAATATACCTTCTTTTATGGGAATGGGCCACCATGCCCTAGCTCATGGGGGCACCTCTCTTGGTTTTGGGAACAATGGCTCAAAGGGGAATGGAAATGAAGGAGAGGGAGTGTGGATAGTTTGAGAGGCAAAGGTCTAAAAGCATCCACAGGCATCATAACAACAGGAAATGGGAGAAGTGTTTTAAGAGTGACCCCCCACCCTCCTTTTATTGTTTTTTCAAGGGGTTTTAGGGTTTTAAGTACTTGGTCAGGACTTTAGCCCCTTTTTTGGGCTCTTAGCCCCTTCCGCCCTAACTTTAGCCCCTTTTAGGGTTTTAGCCCCATTTTGAGGGCTTTAGCTCCTAGGGGACTCTTTTCGGCTCCTTTTTGGGGTTTTTATCCCTTTTTATTCATCCTTAGGCTATTTTGGAGGCGTGGGGGTCTAATGGAAGGTCTAATGGAGTGATATGAGAGTTGTGAGATGGTGTCCTTGGGTGGTGTAGGCCATTGAGAGTTAAGTGGGGGATTTTTGGGTTAACAGATTGCCCCTTGATGTGTGAGGGCAGGAGCTCAACATATGGCTAACGGACATCATAGGATTTGTTGTGTAGAGGTGGTGCTTCCAGGGCTAGGGCATGGTGGCTTTTGGTTTTTGTATTAATTTGGTTCCCATCAATGGGTGAGATACAATAAATGTGTGACATGTATGTGAACGAGGCGGGCATCCCAATGCTCGTGACAATGCCAAAAGAATATTTTGATCTATGCTCTAAAATACAAGAGTCGATGATATACAATTGATGTTACAATAATGGTTGCCTCCATGTGAGGCTAAATACAATACTGTTCTGGTACATTGGACCCAGGCATTCTCATGGAATGCTATATCTTCATGACTGACGGTCTGTTGGATCTGGTACATAGCTATGTGGACTCACTAATTGAGAGTCATAGTCTATATGGTACAAGTATGATGCATCAATCATAAAGGTATATCGAAGCGTTGCTGGGGCTTCAGATCACTGTCTCCAACACAACCCAGAAATCACAAGGGACATAACCTGTTTAGGTCCCTCGAGTGGACTCACCAATGTGCTAGAGTTGGGTGACATCCAGGGTCTTCGACCAAGTACTGTGTGGAACAAACCCTGTATGAATCTCAATGGTGGAATGATGGAGTTGAAGTCGAGCACATGAGAAACAACCATCCCAGGAGGCACTGAGGACTCCTCTCAAGTGGTCCAAGGAACTCATCGATGATGTTAATGAAACCAAGGTATAGGGACCTTTGGGTCTATCCTCTAGAATATGTGTGCTAGCGTCGACAGAGGTAGACCTACCCTTAGTCAAGGAAATGATGTTTCCTTGAATAGGAGCACGAGGGAGAAAATCGAAAGGTGTGAAGCAATCTGCAGACTGACTCACTGAATTTTGGGGGGGAGGGGAGGGAAGGGAAAGAACTGAACAGGGGTAGGGGGGGAGTGGGAGACTCAAACTTCCTTTGTTCAAAGTATGATGGCAGGGCGGACCAGGCAGCAAATGAAACTGACTCAAGGGAATGGGATCATAGCTGTAATACCAGAAATGTCCCTGCAGATGGAAAATACTTGGAGGAGGTGGAAACTTTTGATACTGATGGGATCCAAGGAAGACACATTGCAGAGTACTCTACACAAAGGCAACCCAATGTGGGGATGCTGCCAAACTGTTTTCTGTGGGGTGGTGTCTAGGGAAACCATTGTGGTACGATATCTTGGATTTTTGGCGAGCCTGAGAAGGTAAATGCTCGATGATGCTTTCAATTTTAGAGAGTCTGAAAGCATGAAGAAGACTCCAGTGGGGGATCTTTTTTGTTGGTAGTCTCCTATGCCTAAAAAGGGATAAAAGTATACATAGGAGAGCTCACCCATCCTGGAGGGGATGAGAGAATTCTTTACCGTTGGTAGTCCAATTAGGACAAAAAAGGTTAAACCTATACTGGCTGGATGGTCATTCAAATACTTTTACGAGCATGAACGAAACCAAGTTTGCTTGGAAATCTTTTCTTGTTGAGACGGCTGGAAAAGAGCTTAACGACAACCAGTGGTGAGATTTTTCGTAAAGTGCAGCCCCTCTACCCGAGAAAGCATAAAAGTATGCAGAGGGAAAAGGTCTTGGCTTGAGTGTGCCAAGGAGGTCCTTTTCATGAAATGGTCTACATGGTCCACAAAAGGAGATAAACGAGACGATGTAGATGCCCTTTCCTATACTTTAGCGAGTAGGAAAGAAAGCAGTTGTGCTCGACAATCTTTTCATTGTTTTAAGGAGTTAGAAAAGAGCTTAAAAAAAACTCCAATGTGGTGAACCAACTGCGGTGGCACGAGCGATGCCCCATGTCGGGACGATGGACAGAGGTCCAAAGGTCATCCGCGTAGTATGGATGGAGCAAAAGGCTCTCAAACATACCAATATATGCGTGGGATAGATCATGGCAGAGGAAAGAAAACCGAGGTGGCTCTTAGAAAGAGGTCAGGAGAGCGTGTGTGTATGTTGTGGTGGATGAACTTGACCAAATGCAGTGTGAGTACAAGTCTGGAGGCATTTATATGCCAAATACATGTAATAAATTGTTTTCTAGACAGTGGTCTAGAGGTTCGCGTAAGGTGCGGTGAATGGAAAAGACAACTATGTAGTAAAAATGAAAAATAAAAGCTAAAATTATAGTCCTTAACGGGTGGCGTATTAATCTTGCACATTGATCTATGAACAAAGAATCAATCTCATTAAAGAATAATCAACCAATAACTCATGAAATGGTGTAATCGGTCTACTGGAATAGTAGCCGCTTTGTATTCACATAAAGAATGAATAGTTACAATGACAATGTCAAGCAATAGCTTGAATCAATGAGGAATTCGAATACCTAAGGAAGTCATTCGAATTCAATGAGTGAGTCTAGATTAACTGACTGTAAGCCATTGGTTCACACTCAATTAACCACTTGAACAAAACCCTAATTGACTCACCAAACCCTAACTGAAGTCAGAGTGTAAATGAATAAATATCAAATGAAAGAGATTAAACACATGTCATAGCAAGCCAACCATTAAGTGCTAGTGCTTCGATGACTTCAATGAACCCTGATGAGGTTAACTGAAGCTGAACTGATCATCAGAAGTTGGTGGAGGCACCCCTGTTGACTCCAGATCATCAGATAATAATAAATAATATATTTAATGAGAGTATGCACCTTAACTGACTGGTCACAATTGATTGTAACCACCAGTTAGCAATTAGGTGCATTAATATCACTCAGATCACCCCTGGAGTGCTCCAGTTAGCCTCCTTGACTATAAAAGAAGGCTAATTTATCCTCCTTGACTGTAGGTAGGCGTGGGTGTGACTACATGATGTCAATTATTGCTCCACTGATATCAATTAATGTCAATTATACTTAGGATAGTGGTTTAACTAGGCCAATTTGACCAAAAAGAGTGTGTATGGTGGTAAATGTCTCCAACACCCCCCCTTAAGCTATACTCAGGAAGAATTAGAAAAAATATATGCTTAAAAATGATAGGGCCCCAGCAACATAGGCCATAGGTCACCCTGTACAATAAAGTAATTTCTTAATATAACCAAGGAAATGGGGAAAACCTCATGGGAAAAATACCCCCCCTCAAACTAAGCAGTAAATCAAGAATTGGTTCTTCTATGTAGCAGTATCCCGAGACTGTGCATGTGAACCTATGAATCAGAAATAAATGAATATGTCTGGAGGAATCTTCCACTTTGGAAGAAAAACAATGCACTCAACTGAATCAGAAATATAAACAGCTGCACGGTGAAAACTGGACCCATGTAGAGTAGCTGAAATCATCTGAAGAGAGAGCAAAAGTTATCGAGGATTTGAACCATGTGTGGAACAATCAAGAAACTAATATGTTGCATCCTTGAACAAAAAACCATGAGTGGTAAAATCAGCCCCAATTTTTAAGAGCAAGTGTCCAAGCGGATGCAGAATGTCTTCCTCTTTACTAGTTCTGTGAGGAGATGAGCATGTGACCAAAGGTAGAGAATCCCTGGACTCTGGAGAGAAAATGATTGAGCTACATAATATAATATAGCTTCAAAAATATCTAATGATTCACAAAATAAAATATCAGCAACCTCATAAGAGGAAACTAACACCAAATCCCCAGCAGCAAAATTGAAGAAGAACTGCGGTACTTGATTTTTCACACCGGAATTGGTGAGAGCGGCTACAAGCATGACTGAAAGCTCTTGGAAATTAAAATATGAAACAAATAATATCATATCAGAAATTAAATCAAATCTAAATAAGTTCACAACAGATCCAAAACTGTGAACTAAAATCAAATCCCCAGCAACAGTTTTGTAGGAGACTTGCGGCACTTGTTTCTTCACACCGTTGATGAGAACAATTACAAGAAATACTGAAGGTTTATGAACCTGAAATTTTGAACCAATAAATATCAAATCATATCCAAATAAGATCATATCAGATCCAATAAGGTTCATATCAGATCCAAAATTATGGTCAACCGAGACGGTGGATGCACAGTTGTCTTTTTCTTCAAAATTCTGAATTTTGGTGCATGCAATCCTGCAGGATTGTGCTGGAAGATATAGATGATGGGGAGTGAATGTGTCACTCTTATAATATGATATTTCATCCAAAATATCCAAGTAATTACATATTTGCACACCAACAACAACATTAGAGGAAGAAAAATCAAATTTCTCTTTACTTTCGGAAGCAATTACTGGTAAATTTTGCATAGAATTCAAAGGAAATTCACTGGTGAATGTTTGCATGGAAGTGCAGCAGTGTTTTTCTTCAATATTAGAGATTCAAATGTCTTCTTCTGTATCAGAAATATGAGGAGATGAGATATCAGAGATCTCATGAACTTTCGGAGCATCAGGAGAAGGAGTCACTGCATGGATACTTTCTTTAATTCGAATTAATTGTGTAGAAGATTCTGCTTCTTCTTCATCTTGAACAACTTCATCAGAGAGAGTAGAGGCAGACACTTCTGAGTAAAGAACTATTGTGGTGCTGGATGTAATCTCCAAAGTGCTATTATGATACTCATTGCACTTGCCAAAGGTTCTGTCCAATTTTGTCCAGAGATCCTTTGGGTATTCAACAAAACCAATAAGGTAGCGCAAGCAAGGAGAAGGGGCCAGACATATTGCTCCAAAAGCTCTATCACCGTCATTTATCTAGTCATTCTCATTCTCATAAGACTCTTTTCCAAGTCCAATAGAAACCTCATAGAGACCTCATCTCTTTAGAGATGCAATCATCTTCAACTTCCATTCCAAATAGCTTGTGAATGGGGTGAGAAGAGGGATTGATGAGTCCATTCGAACGTGTACCTGTTAAAACCTGCAAATCAAAACAAAAGGGGCAACGTAAGGTTAGACAGCCTACACATTTTAGGCTTTCATCACACCCAGCCTAGTCAATCAAGCAAGCTTGATCAATAAGTTCTTTACTTGGGGTATTAAGTGGTAAGCCTTGGCTTCTGGTGCAGTGATGGATTTTTGAGCTATTGCTCAATTTTCATGCATAAATCTGTCAAAAATCTTGTTTTTGAGAGATAGAGCTTCATCCCACCGTAAGATCTGATACCATATTAATATTGCACATTGATCTAGGAACAAAGAATCAATCTCATCAAAGAATAATCAACAAATAACTCATGAAATGGTGTAATCGGTCTACTGGAATAGTAGTCGCTTTGTATTCACATAAATAATGAATAGTTAAAATGACCATGTCAAGAAATAGCTTGAATCAATGATGAATTCAAATACCTAAGGAGGTCATTCGAATTCAATGAGTGAGTCTAGCTTAACTGACTGTAAGCCATTGGTTCACACTTAGTTAACCACTTGACCAAAACCCTAACTGAAGTCGAAGTGCAATAAATGATTGAATCTCAACTGAAAGAGATCAAACACATGTCATAGCAAGCCAACCATCAAGTTCTAGTGCTTTAATGACTTCAATGAATCCCGATGAGGTTAACTAAAGTTGAACTGATCATCAGAAGTTGGTGGAGGCGCCCCTGTTGACTCCATATCATTAAATAATAATAAATAATCATTAAATAATATATTTAATGAGAGGAGACACCTTAACTGACTGGTTGAATTGATTGTAACCACCAATTAGCAATTAAGTGCATTAATATCACTCAAATCACCCCCGAAGTGCTCTTGTTAGCCTCCTTGACTATAGGTAGATGTGGGTGTGACTGGATGATGTCAATCAATGCTCCACTGATGTCAATTAATGTCAATTATACTTAGGATAGTGGTTTAACTAGGCCAATTTGACCAAAACGAGTGTGTATGGTGGTAAATGTCTCCAACACGACAGCTTGAAAACTCACATGAGTTGCGGTCGGGAGGTGTGATACAAGTACAGGTCCATAGACACTCGCATCGTCATGTCATGGCTCATAAATCGAGGTGAATGGTGGGAAATGGTCCTGAAATTGACTAATTAAACATGATATGATGGTATCATAAAGAGATGGGGGGCAGAATTTTGAAACCAGTCGTGTAAACGACGTCTCAAACGGAGTCCGTATGGTCCTGTTATGTCAATCGGAAGAAATTAGGTCAAATGGGGCCCATAAAAGGGGGGGTCCACATGGTGAAGTGTCATTGTCACTGTTCATTGTGGAGTTGGAGAGGTGGGCCCTAATTCTTCATTTGCTGATTTCTTTTTATCCAACCGACGGTTTCATGAGCCACAACTTGCAGGTAAAAGCTCTCACTAAACCTCTTCATTTCGATGGTTTATTTGCTGAATTTGGTCACCTCAAGGCCCCCCATGAGCATTTTGGGGTTTCATGGGGACCAGGTCACACATTTCGAGGGATAAGGTGTGCCCTGGGTGCACCTGTTGGGAAATTATGAGTGCCCTCGGTGCTCCTTTTTCCCAAACAGGTGCGTCCTAGCCTCTTTTGGGTGATTTTTTTATAGTGGCATTGGCTGACATTGGGGTTTTTGCTTGTGCAGGATGGTGGAGATCAAATGGAGGGAGAGAGACTGCAAGAGTGTCAGAGATGCATCCTTGCATGACGGGGGTGTTAGAGATACACTAGCCCACTGTGGGTTGCTGAAATTTATGAGGATACCGCTTATGCAGAGTTTGCATTTGCTGATGCAAACACTCATAGGTTTCTGGGATGTCGCTGAGGAGGCATTCCTCTTCCAAGGCCAACGCATTGAGATTATGCTCGAAGATGTATACTTCATAGCTGGGCTCCCTATATTAGGAGTGGTTGGTGACTTAGTACCTGTGATGTCTCAGGGGGAGACATTGGAGGATCTGTGTGATCGTCATTGTTACGCTACAACGTATGTGCATGAATCTTACATCCTGATGTGTGGCATCAAGGAGTTGTCCAAATGGGTGGTAGGGACCCTACTGCATTGTATCTTGGGTTCCATGGGGAGCCACAAGATTTCTAGTGGTTAGATACAATTAGTAGAGTGTTCCATAGGTGGCACATATTATGCATGGGGCTAGATGTATCTGCAGGCTGTTCGGCATCAGCTAAACAAGTCAAATACTACTGGCGTTGGTTTTTGCTTTGGCTCCTCCCTGTGTGCTTTCTTATTTGAGAAAGTACCTGCACTTCATCCTCATCGGGCTATGCATGACAGTGGTCTGTGGGAGCCGAGGATGTATAGGTGGTTCCAGAAGATGATTCACAAGGGAGGCAGCAGAGTGGGCTACTTTTTTACAGAGGAGTTGTTGGAGCAGTGGCTCCAGCTTCCTGTGGTGATTGAGGAGTACCCGTATGTAGGTATGGATTTCCAGGGAGACCTTAAGATGCCCCGACCTCCTGGTCAGGTATGGGGACCAGTTGGTATGTATGCTTAATGTTTTTATGTTGATCTTTATGCATAGTATAATTGAGCTGGTTAGTGATTTTCATATTGATGTATGTGGACTGATGGTGTCCTTGCTTGTATGTGTAGGTGTTGGTCCTCGCCCGCCACTTGGGCATCGGAGGTGGTTTGTTATCGTACCTATTGTGGTGGCAGCGGGATATGGATGTCCTGGTGCTGTATATGGAGGAGGTCGCTACTAGAGTGTCAGATGTTGGATGGTAGCACCTGAGTACTAATTTTATTGCTGCTATTCACAATCTTCCTCCTGAGCTGATGGGTGTGATGAGGAAGATGGTTGTGGCTTGCGAGCGCTTTCATCAGATGGCGAGAGGTGGTCTTCTTGCAGAGGATGCGTCCTCTTTGGAAGATGATGAGGCAGAGTCAGATGATGGATCTTAGTCGGATTAGCAGCATGGTGGGGCTGTTCCTAGTGCATTGGTGCACTTAGGGGCTTTTGTGTCGCTTATGTATATCCTATTGAGAAAGCATATGTGGCTTCTCGTTTTTGCATTGGACATGTTTTGGACATACGACTGAATGATTTATATCTATATATCTTTTTTAATGCACGTGGATGTGCTTTTATGGTTTTATTATGTGATTCTTTTTATTATGCTGTGGAAATAAAATGCTTATGTGATGTATTATTACCCTGTGTGTGTATTTTTAAACATGATTGTGCATTATGTTATGGTTGTATGTTTCCTATATGTTGTTGTGGATGTGCCAATTTAGAATATCATTAGCCATTTGATATATGACACTATTGAGGTTTCTAGGAACATGTGTGAATGTGATGGATTCAAATGTTATAATCATCTGTTTAGTGCACAGGTACTTTCTAAATAGGCAGGGATCGTGAAATCGGTAGTGGTTGTTCAGTTGAGAAACAAGCAGCTGGGGGTCTAAGAAGACATCGAGATGATGAATTCCTAACTGTAGAGCAATGGCCAAGAGGCCATTGACACCATCATACTCCACCTGGTTGTTGGTTGCGGTGCCCACGCATATTTCGTCGATGTGGATCAACTCGTGCGATGGAGAGTAGATTACCCATGCAGCCGAGGTGGGGATCGGAGTCCATCTTCTTGCTCCATCTGCAAATCCCATATACCGGTGTGAGGTGTGCTCCATCTGAAGAAATAAGAGGAAACGATACATAAGAATCAATTTGGAAAAATGAGTAAAACAAAAAATGGAAAAACTATAATACAAGTTGAAACGATGTCACTCAAAGAGGTGACGTTAGGGGGAAAGTTGTTTGGAATTTCCTAGGATCAGTGGTCATTCCTTTGTGTGACACAATGAATCCTTGAAGATGGCCCATGGGGATGTAGAAAACACACTTGGATGGGTTCAAGTAGATTCTGCACTGGCGACATCGCATGAGGACTTATCGCAAGTCATCTATGTGTTGTGTGTTGTTTTGCGACCGTGCGATGAGGTTGTCGAAACAAACCAACATGATGTGAATGAGATCATGGAAGTAGTGTGTCATGGCATGCTGGAAGGTGGCTCCAGCATTTTTTAGGCCAAAGGGCATGGATTGGTATGTGAATGTGTCCCATGGGGTTGTGAACGTTGTTTTGTAACGGTTTTCTTTTCAGATTTGGATTTGTTTGTATTCGGAAAAACCATCCATGAAGGAAAAGGATTCATCTCCAGCACACGCATCGATGATCTGGTCAATGAATGGTGTGGGGAAGTTGTCTTTGCGACATGCCCCATTGAGATCGGATGGGACTAAGCCCATCCATAGATCCTCAGGTCACCTCCTAGATGCTAGGTTGGTCAACAGGGAGGACGCTTAGCACTGTGATAAGCCCTCCTTCTCTACCCCCTCTACCTTCTAGGTCACTCAGTTTTAGTGGTTTGGAACAATATCATGGAGTGCCTATATCTATACAAGCTTTATCTTCGTAATATCCCAGAAGCAAGATGGTTACTTTTAAGTTGCAAGATGGTTACTTTTAAGTTGCTTTTAGCTAGACTAGGTTCATTTTATTAAGCCATAATGGTTTACTTAACATTTACACATTGTTCATGAAATAATTTATAGACAATAAAAGCAAAAAAATAAAATGACCTGCAATGGTGGACAGAGGCGGCTGGGCCGCACTAACAGTCCTCTGAAACTGAAAATTACTGTCTATTAATCTTAAATTAAAGTTCTGTTTGACAGGCCAAACATTTTTGACCAAATATAGCAAGGGGGCCGTGATATTTTTTCAGAAATGAGCGAGGGGGTCAAACATAATGTAGAAACAGCCGTAACCTGAGTTTATGAGCTGAAATCACACTTATCGGGGGATTAAGTGCACCCTGGGCACACCTGTTTTCCAATTAGGTGTGCCCCAGTCTCACCTTTTGCCTCAATAAGAGCACCCTGCTTCAGATTGGGGTTTTTTGGTGAGACAGAGTCAGATCTGGCCGACAGTAACTAGTACTATGGTCAATCTGACTCGGTTTTTCCTAGCAGAGGCTTCAACAGTACCTAAAATAGGAAATAAACTGAATCTAAGACAGATTTAACAAGAATTTTTTTGAAAAATAGGGTAAAAATTTTAAACACTCGAAAAAAAAAGTTTGGTCTAGGGATCCTATGGGACTGACCTGATATGGTCGCCATTTCTGTAGCAAGGATTTCTCCCTACTACAGGGGCAGGAATGGCTCCCTTATGCTTATAGGGCACAAGGGTAGGTTCCTGCTAATGGTGAAAATGCAGAAAAATGAAATGGAAATAACAGAAGCAAAATAGTAAACCAACACTAAGGCTAAGAACAGAAAACTAAAGCTAAACTAAACTATAATCTAAGAACAAAACAGAAAGAAGTAGATGAAGCGCTAGTGAACACCTCTGCAGAAAATGGGTTAGGGTTTCACCTCCTTAAAACCTATAAATAAACCTAAGCTACAATGGAAAACCTGCAAAAAAACGTTAATAACAAAACTTTCAAATGGAGATAAGGGTTAGAAAGCAAAGCATATTAAGAAACAAAGAAATAAGCATAAAATCACAAATATACCTTCTCTGGTGGGAATGGGCCACCATGCCCTAGCTCATGGGAGCACCTCTCTTGGTTTAGGAGCAATGGCTCAAAGGGGAATGGAAATGAAGGAGAGGGAGTGTGGGTGGTTTGAGAGGCAAAGGTCTCAAAGCATCCACAGGTAGCATAACAATAGGCAATGGGAGAAGTGTTTTGAGAGTGACCCCCCACCCTCCTTTTATAGCTTTTCCAAGGGGTTTTAGGGTTTTAAGCCCTTGGTCATGACTTTAGCCCTTTTTTTGGGCTTTTAGCCCCTTTTTGAGGGCTTTAGCTCCTAGGGGGCTATTTTGGGTTCCTTTTTGGGGTTTTTAGCCCTTTTTCTTGATCCTTAGGCTATTTTGGAGGTGTGGGGGTCTAATGGAAGGTCTAATGGAGTGATATGAGAGTTGTCAGATGGTGTCCTTGGGTGGTGAAGGACATTGAGACCTAAGTGGATGATTTTTGGGTTAACAATAGGTGTCCATGCTTATCTTTCAAATGGGTATCTAAATTTACTTCAAAATTTCAATTCCCAAGAAATTCAACAAAGGTGCATAATTTCAACCTTGGTTTGACCAACCTTTAACTAGGGCCGAAATAGCTCCAACTCTAATAAAAATAGGTGTTCATGCATATCTCTCAAATGGGTACCTTAATCCACTTTCAATAATCAATTCCAAAAAAGTTGACAAAAGTGCATCTTTTGAACCTTGGTTTGATAAACCTTGAGAGAGGGCCAAAATATCTCCAAATATCATAAAAATAGGTGTCAGTGCTTAACTCTCAGATGGATATATAAATCTACTTTACAATTTCAATTCTGAGAATGTCGACAAAAGTGCATATTTTAAACCTTGGTTTGACAACCCTTAAACGCAGGCGAAAATAACTCCAAATCTCATAAAAATAGGTTTACATGCTTATCTCTAAAATCAGTACCTAAATCCACTTTCAAAACTCAATTCTAAGAAAGTTGACAAAAGTGCAAATTTTCAACATTGGTTTGACTAATCCTGAACGAGTGCTAAAATAGCTTTGAATCTCATAAAAAAGGTGTCCATGCTTATCTCTCAAATGCGTACCTAAAACCACTTTCAAATTTAGATTCCGAGAAAATCAACAAAAGTGCATCTTTTCAACCTTGGTTTGACCAACCTTGAACGCGGGCCAAAATAACTCCAAATCTCATAAAACTAGGTGTCCATGCTTATCTCTCAAATGGGTACCTAAATAACGTTTCAAAACGCAATTCCGACAAAGTCGATAAAAGTGCATATTTTCAACTTTCATTTGACCAACCTTGAACGAGGGCCAAAATAGATCTAAATATCATAAAAATAGGTGTCCATGCTTATCTCTGAAATGGGTTTCTAAATCTACTTTAAAATTTCAATTCTGAAGAGTCGACAAAAGTGCATATTTTCAACCTTGGTTTGACCAATCTTGAACGAGGTCCAAAATAGCTCCAAATCTCCTAAGAATAGGTGTCCATGCTTATCTCTCAAATAAGTACCTAAATCCACTTTCAAACCTCAATTTTGAGAAAGTCAAGAAAGGTGCATACTTTCAACTTTGAACGAGGGCCAAAATAGCTCCAAATCTCATAAAAATAGGTGTCCATGCTTATTTCTCAAATGGGTACCTAAATCGACTTTTAGAACTCAATTCCGAGAAAATCGAAAAAGTGCATCTTTTCAACCTTGGTTTGACAAACCTTGAATGAGGGTGAAAATTGCTTCAAATCTTATAAAAATAGGTCTCCATTCTTCTTTAAAAAATGGGTATCTAAATCTACTTTAAAATTTTGATTCCGAGAAAGTCAACAAAAGTGCATATTTTCAACCTTGGTTTGACAAACCTTGAGAGAGGGCCAAAATAGCTCCAAATCTCATAAAAATAGGTGTCCATGCTTATCTCTCAAATGGGTACCTAATTCCACATTCAAAACTCTATTATGAGAAAGTTGAAAAAGTGCATATTTTCAACCTTGGTTTGACCAACCTTGAATGAGAACAAAATAGCATCAATTCTCATAAAAATAAGTCACCATGCCTATCTCTTAAATGAGGGTCGAAATAACTGCTAATGTCATAAATATAGGTATCCATGTTGATATCTCAGTTGGTTATCTAAATTTACTTTAAAATTTCAATTCTTAGAAAGTTTATAAAAGCGCATATTTTCAAACTTGATTTGTCCAACCTTGAACGAGGGCCAAAATAGCTCCAAATCTCATAAAAATAGGTGTCCATACTTATCTCTCAAATGGGTATCTAATTCTACTTTAAAACTTCAATTCCGAGAATGTTGAAAAAAGTGCATATTTTCAACCTTGGTTTGACCAACCTTGAACGAGGGCCAAAATAACTCCAATTCTCATAAAAATAGGTGTCCATGCTTATCTCTCAAATTGGTACCTAAATCCACTTTCAAAACTAAATTCTGAGAAAGTCAACAAAAGTACATATTTTCAACCTTGGTTTAGCCAACCTTGAGCAAGGGAAAAAATAACTCCAAATATCATAAAAATAGTTGTCCATGCTTATATCTCAAATGAGTACCTAAATCCACTTTCAAAACTCAATTCCGAGAAAGTCGACAAAAGTGCATTTTTTCAACCTAGGTTTGACAAACTTTCGACGAGGGCCAAAATACCTACAAATTTAATAAAAATAGGTGTCCGTGTTTATCTCTCAAATCGGTACCTAAATCCACTTTCAATCCTCAATTACGAGAAAGTGGACAAAAGTGCATATTTTCAAGGTTGGTTTGACCAACCCAGAGCGAGGGCCAAAATAGATGAAAATCTCATAAAAATAGATGTCGATGCTTATTTGTCAAATGGGTTTCTGAATCTACTTTAAAATTTTAATTCTAAGAAAGTGGGAAAAAGTCATCTTTTCAACCTTGGTTTGACCAACCCTGAACGTTGGCGAACATTGCTAAAAAACCCATAAAAATAGGTGTCCATGCTTATCTCTCAAATGGTTATCTAAACCTACTTTAAAATTTCAATTCTGAGAAAGTCGACAAAAGTCCATATTTTCATACTTGGTTTGACCAATCTTGAACGAGGGCCAAAATATTTCCAAATCTCATAAAAATATGTTTCCTGTCTTATCTCTCAAATGGCTTCCTAAATCGACATTCAAAACTCAATTCCAAGAAAGTTAGCAAAAGTGCATATTTTCAACCTTTGTTTAACCAATCTTGAACGAGGTCGAAAATAGCTCAAAATCTCATAAAAATAGGTGTCCATCCTTATCTCTCAAATGGGTAGTTATATCCACTTTCAAAACTCCATTTAGAGAAAGTCAAGAAAATTGCTTCTTTTCAACCTTGGTTTGACTGACCTTGAATGAGCACCAAAATTGATCCAAATCTCATAAAAATAGGTGTCCATGATTATCTCTAAAATGGGTATCTAAATCTACTTTAAAATTTCAATTCTAAGAAAGTTGACAAAAGTGCATATTTTCAAACTTGGTTTGATCAATCTTGAACGAGTGCCAAAATATTTCCAAATCTCATAAAAATAGGTTTATGTTCTTATCTCTCAAATGGCTTCCTAAATCGACATTCAAAACTCAATTCCGGGAAAGTCAACAAAAGTGCATATTTTCAACCTTTGTTTAACCAACCTTGAACGAGGTTGAAAATAACTCCAAATCTCATAAAAATAGGTGTCCATGCTTATCTCTCAAATGGGTATGTAAATCCACTTTCAAAACTCAATTCTGACAAAATTGATAAAATTCCATATTTTCAACGTTGGTTTCTACTAACCTTGAACAAGGGCCAAAATAGCTCCAAATCTGATAAAGATATATTTCCATGCTTATCTCTCAAATGGGTATCTAAATCTACTTTAAAATTTCAATTCCAAGAAAGTCGACAAAATGCATATATTCAACCTTGGTTTGACCAACCTTGAACAAGGGCCAAAATAACTTCAAATCTCATAAAAATAGTTTTCCATACTTATCACTGAAATGGGTACCTAAATCCAGGTTCAAGACTCAATTATGAGAAAGTCGACAAAAGTCCATATTTTCAACCTTGGATTGACCAACCTTGAACAAGGCCAAAATTGCTCCAAATCTGAAAAAAAAATAGTTGTTCATGCTTATTTGTCAAATGGGTACCTAAATCCACTTTCAAGACTCAATTCCTAGAAAGTCAACATAAGTGCATCTTTTCAATGTTGGTTTTACCACCCTTGAACGAGGTCCAAAATAACTCAAAATCTCATACATATAGGTTTCCATGCTTATCTCTCAAATGGGTATCTAAATCTACTTTAGAACTTCAATTTTAAGAAAGTCGACAAAAGTGCATATTTTCAACCTTGGTTTGACAACCCTTCAACGAGGGCCAAAATAGCTCCAAATTTCATAAAAATAGGTGTCCATGCTTATCTCTCAAATGGGTACCCAATTCCCGTTTCAAAATTTCAATTCCAAGAAAGTCGACAAAAGTGCATATTTTCAACCTTGCTTTGACCAACCTTGAATGAGGGCCAAAATATCTCCAAATCTCATAAAAATAGGTGTCCATCCTTATCTCTCAAATGGGTACCTAAATCCACTTTCAAAACTCAATTCCAAGAAAGTCGACGAAAGTGCATGTTTTCCACCTTGGTTTGACCAACCTTGAACAAGGGACAAAATTGCTGCAAATCTCATTAAATAGGTGTCGATGCTTATCTCTCAAATGGGTACCTAAATCTACTTTCAAATTTTAATTCCAAGAAAGTCGACAAAAGGGCATATTTTCAACATTGGTTTGACCAACCTTGAACGAGGGGCAAAATAGCTTCAAATATAATAAAAATGTGTGTCCATTCTTGTCTCTCAAATAGGTACCTAAATCCACTTTTAAAACTCAAGTATGAGAACATCGATAAAAGTGTATCTTTTTAAGCTTGGTTTGACCAACCTTGGACAAGGGCCAAAATAACTCCAAATATCATAAAAATAGGTGTCCATGCTTATCTCTCAAATGGGTTTCTAAATCTACATTAAAATTTCAATTCTGAGAAATTCGACAAAAGTGCATATTTTCAACCTTGGTTTGACCAACCCTAAACGAGGGCTAAAATATATCCAAATATCATAAAAATAGATTTCCTTGTTTATCTTTCAAATGGGTGGCTAAATCTACTTTCAAAACGCAATTCCAAGAAGTTCGACAAACGTGCAAATTTTCAACCTTGCATTGACCAACATTAATCGAGGACCAAAATAGCTACAAATATTATAAAAATAAGTGTCCATACTTATCTATCAAATGGGTACCTAAATACATTTTCAAAAATCAATTTTGAGAAAGTCGAGAAAAGTGCATACTTTCCACCTTGGGTTGACCACCCTTTAATGAGGGCCAAAATAGCTCTGCATCTCATAAAAATATGTCTCTAGCTTATCTCTCAAATGGGTACGTAAATCCACTTTCAAAACTCACTTCCAGGAAAGTCGACAAAAGTGCATATTTGCAAAGTTGGTTTGACCAATCTTGACAAGGGATAAAATAGCTCCAAATCTCATGAAAATAGGTGTCCATGCCTATCTCTCAAATGGGTAGCTAAATCCACTTTCAAAGCTAAATTCCGAGAAAGTTGTCAAAAGTGCATATTTTCAACCTTAGTTGAACCAACCTTGAACGAGTGCAAAAATAGCTCTGAATCTCATAAATATAGGCACCCATGCTTATCTATGAAACGGGTACCTAAATCCAATTTCAAAACTCAATTCCAAGAAAAATGACAAAATTGCATCTTTTCAACGTTGGTTTGACCAATCTTGAATCAGGGCCACAATAACCCCAAATCTCATAAATATAGATGTCCAGGCTTATGTCTCAAATGGGTGTATAAATATAATTAAAATATCAATTCTAAGAAATTGGACAAAAGTGCATATTTTCAACCTTGGTTTGACCAACCTTGAACGAACTCCAAAATAAATCCAAATCTCATAAAAATAGGTGTCCATGCTTATCTCTCAAATGGGTACCTAAATCTGTTTTCAAAACTCAATTCTGAGAAAGTTGCCAAAATTGCATATTTTCAACCTTGGTTTGACCAACCTTGAATGAGGGCCAAGATAGATCCAAATCTCATAAAACTAAGTGTGCATGCTTATCTCTCAAATGGGTACCCAAATGCACTTTAAAAACTCAATTCCAAGAAAGTCAACAAAATTGCATATTTTCAACCTTGGTTTAACCAACCTTGAATGTGGTACAAAATAACTCAAAATCTCATAAAAATAGGTGTCCATGCTTATGTCTCAAATGGGTATCTAAATCTACTTTAAAGTTTCAATTCTGAGAAAGTCTACAAAAGTACATATTTTCAACCTTGGTTTGACCAAACTTCAATGAGGGCCAAAATAGCTCCAAATCACATAAAAATAAGTTTCTTATCTCTCAAATGGGTACCTGGATCAACTTTCAAGACTCAGTTCCGAGAAAGTCAACAAAAGTGCATATTTTCAACCTTGATTTGACCAACCTTGAATGAGGCCAAAATAGCTCCAAATCTCATAAAAATAGGTGTCCATGCTTATCTCTCAAATGGGTGTGTAAATCCACTTTCAAAACTCAATTCTGAGAAAGTCAACAAAAGTGAATCTTTTCAAACTTGGTTTTCCCAACCTTGAATGAGGGAAAAAATAGCTCCAAATCTAATAAATATTGGTCTCCATGCTAAAGTCTCAAATGGGTATCTAAGTATACTTTAAAATTTCAATTCTGAGAAAGTCTAAAAACGTGCATATTTTCAACCTTGGTTTGACAAATCTTGAACGAGGGCCAAAATAGCTCCAAATATCATAAAAATAGGTGCTCATCCTTATCTCTCAAATGGGTACCTAAATCCAGTTTCAAAACTCAATTCCGAGAAAGTCAACAAAAGTGCATATTTTCAAGCTTGCTTTGACTAACCTTGAATGAGAGCCAAAATAGCTCCAAATATCATAAATATAGATGTCCATGCTTATCTCTCAAATGGGTACCCAAATCCAATTTCAAAATTTCAATTCTATGACAGTCGACAAAAGTGCATATTTTCAACCTTGTTTTGACCAATCTTAAACATGGGCCAAACTAGCTCCAAATGTCATAAAAATAGGTGTCCATCCTTATCTCTCCAATGTGTACTAAAATCCACTTTCAAAACTCAATTTTGAGAAATTAAAAAAAAACGCATACTTTCAACCTTGGTTTGACCAGGCTTGAACGAGATCCAAAATAGCTCCAAATCTCATAAAAATAGGTGTCCATGTTTATCTCTCAAATGGGTATCTAAATCTTCTTTAAAGATTCAATTCTGAGAAAGACGACAAAAGTGCATATTTTCAACCTTGGTTTGACCAACCTTTAACGTGGGCCAAAATAGCTCCAAATCTCATAAAAATAGGTGTCTAGCTTATCTCTCAAATGGGTACCTAAATCCACTTTCAAAACTCACTTCCAAGAAAGTTGACAAAAGTGCATTTTTTCAGCGTTGGTTTGACCAACCTTGAATGAGGGCCAAAATAGCTCCAAATCTCATAAAAATAGGTGTCCATGTTTATCTCTCAAATACGTACCTAAATCCACTTTTAAAACTCAATTGTGAGAATGTCAACAAAAGTGCATGTTTTCAACCTTGGTTTTATTAAACTTGCATAGTGATCTAGGGACTAAACTCAAGTCTCATCAAAGATTAATAACAAATAACTCATGAAAATGGTGTAATTGGGCTACGGAATGAATAGTCGCTCTGTATATTCACACAAACAATGAGTAATACATTACAATGTCATGCTGCAAGAATGAATTACTAGCAATAAAAATCCTCAAGGAGGTCATTCGAATTGAATGAGTGAGACTAGCTTAACTGAATGTAAGCCACAGTCAAAACTCTAGTTAACCACTGATCAAAACCCTAATTGACTCAACTAAGCCCTAACTAAAGTCAGAGTGCAATAAATGGCTAAGTCTTAACTGAAAGAGATCAAACACATGTCACAGCAAGCCAACCATCAAGTGGTAGCGCTTCAATGACTCCAATGAACCCCGACGAGGTTAACTGAAGTGTAATTGAACATTAGAAGTGGTTGGAGGCACCCCGGTTGACTCCAGTTCATTAAATAATCATTAAATAATCAATTTAATGAGAAGAGGCGCCTTCATTGCTCTGTTTAACTGATTGTAACCATCAGTTAGCAATAAAGTGCATTAATGACACTCATATCACCCCCGGAGTGCTCTAGTTAGCCTCCCTGAATGTAGGAGAAGGCTAAGTTAGCCTCCTTGACTGAAGGTAGGCGTGGGTGTGATCTAGCTGATGTCATTTAGTGCTCCACTAATGTCAATTAGGTCAATAATACTTAGGATAGTGGTTTAACTAGGCCAAATCAACCAAAATGAGTGTGTATGGTGTTAAATGTCTCCAACACCCCCCCTTAAGCTATACTCAGGAGGAGTAGAAAACATAAAATGCATAAAAATGCTGGGGCCCTGGCAACTAAAAACATAGGTCACCCTGTACAATGCTGAAACTGAAACAATGCTCAAAAACAAACTGAGGAAAAGAGGGAAAACCCAGTGGGAAAACTCCCCCCTAAAGCTGAACACTAAAAGTAGTCTGAATCACCCTAATGAACTCACCCCCAATAGTGAACAGAGGTAAGTGAACTTCTTTTCTAAAAATCTCTCAGTGAAGATGTCTACAATCTGCTCATCAGTCGGGTAGTATTGCAGAATGATGGTCCTGTCATGCACTAGCTCCGTGATATAGTGCATGTGGATCTCTACATGATTGGTCCTCTTCCTAGTAACTGGATTTGTAGCTATCTTAATAGCACTTTGATTGTCACAAAAGAGGATAGTGGACAAAGTACTACCAAGATCAAACTCTGAAAGAATGCCTTGCAACCAAACTACTTGGATGCAAGCATTCATCGCTCCTTGATACTCAGCCTCTGCTGAAGATAGTGCTATGGTAGCCTACTTTTTGCTAGAACAGCAAATGGGGCCACCACCAAACATGAATACATATCCAGAAGTAGACTTTCAATCAATAGAATCACCCACCCAATTGGAATCTGTGTATCCAACTAGCTCTAGCTCGGAGTCTACAGCATAGTGAATGTCGTAGGTCCTGGTTCCATGAATATACTGGAGGATCCTCTTGGCTTCCTTCCAATGAATATCATGAGGCTGCTGCATATATCTTGATACAACATTCATGGCATAACAGATATCAGGCAAACAATGTGTCAAGTACAACAAGCTACCAATCAGCTGTCAATAGATAGTGCAGTCCATGGGAGGTGTGCCTTTTCCTTCTTCAAGGCTGATCCCTGAAAGGAAAGGGAATGGTGCAGGCCTAAATTCAGCCATGTTAATCTTGACTAACAGGTCTGAAATGTATTTGGATTGAGTGACCATTATCCCATCATAATTTTGCTCAATCTCGAGCCCCAAAAATTGTTTTAGGAGCCCCAAATCACTCATTTCAAAGGCATTGTGGAGAGCAGTTTTGATGGTTTAAATGGAAGCAACTGTGTTCCCTGTGATCAGTAATTAATCAACATATAAAACAATAATAATTAAATTACCATCATACTGCTGTAAATACACATTTGGATTTGATCTACACCTTTGGAAGTTTTGCGAGAGAAGGAAGGCATCCATCTTGGAATACCACTCTCTTAGGGCCTGTTTTAACCCGTATAGTGACTTCTTTAGCTTGCAAACCGAAGATGGATCAGTGATGTATCCCTCAGGATGCTTCATGTATATCTCCTCATGAATATCTCCATGCAGAAAGGCTGACTTAACATCCATATGATGCACTTCCCAGTGCTTAGATGCTGAAATTGCCGAAACTAGGCGGATGGAGTCCATTTTTGCAACCGGTGCAAAGGTCTCTTGGTAGTCCACAACTTGGACCTGCGAGAAAATTTTTGCCACCATCCTTGCCTTATATTTGCAGGCTCTTCCATTAGCAGAAACCTTTTTCTAAAACACCCACTTGCATTGAACCAATTTCCTTCCCGGAGGAAGAGAAACTAGCTCCCAAGTAGTGTTTTTCTGAAGAGTATTCATCTCTTCATCCATGGCAACTTGCCATCTCGGATCCTTCTGAGCATGGTAGTAGGATTTTGGGTCTAAAATAATCATCAAATAGCAAGTTTTGGATAGAAAATTATTAGGACAAGAGAGCGCAGTGCCTGCTCTTTGGAAATCAGACTGGGTTCTCCTTGGATCATCCGGATTTCCAATGTTGTCTCCTGCGGAGGAGAGTGTCTGTCAGGCCCATGTGAGAAGATGATTTTGTAGCTCAGGTTCTGATTTAGCATCTCATGTTTTCTGCACACTGATATCACAAATCAGAGGATCCAAATCAGGGTCATCACCCCCAATTTCATCATCCAAATATTCAGTAGAATAGGAAGGAAAATTACCAGTTTTCTTGTTCACTAGTTCCACCTCCTGAAGAGGCTCATCGAACTTGACACTTCTCTCGATGATGATCTGTTTTGTTTTAATATCAAGTAGCTTAAAACCTTTTGATTCATCAGGATACCCAATAAACAGACTTAATATGCTTTACGGTTGCAAATCCCTTCTTTTATCAAGTGGAATCCAGGCCCATGCAGTGGACCCAAACACCCGTAGGTTCGACACATCTGGCTTGTGTCTGAAGTATGCTTTGAAATGGGTATTTCCTTTAAATAATGAGTGTGTCACCCTGTTCTAAATGTATGTTGTAGCATGCATTGCTTTATCCCACAAATTTGCAGCCAGCTTCTTTGATTCCAACATACAGGTGGTCATCTCCTTGAGAGACCGATTCTTCCTTTCCGCTACTCCGTTTTGCTAGGGAGTGTAGGGAATTGAATGTTGGACCTGAATACCACTTTAGGATCATATGTGAAATAAATCATTACTGACATACTCCCTGCCATTATCATATCTCAAGATCTTGATCTTAAGCCCAAAGGCATTCTCGATCAAGGCCTTCAGTTCAGAAATTTTTTTACATACTTCAGACTTCTTTTTGAGAAAGAAGACCCATGTGTACCTTGAAAAATCATCAATAAATGTCAGAAGATACCTTGATCCATTCATGGATGTGATAGGCATCAAACTGCTGATATCACAATCTATCAGCCCCAATATGTATGTAGCTCGGTTTGCGTTCCCCTGATTGAACTTGTGCTCAGGGTGTTTTCCAATCACATAGCCCTTGCAATTTCCAGTGGCTGCCTTGATGACTGAGAGGCCTTCAACCATGGATTTTTTCTGTAATTGCTGCAAATATTTGAAATTTAGTTGGCCAAACCTTTCATGTCACATCCTACTAACTTCATTTCCATGAGTTAGTAGAGCGTTGGGCTTTGCATCCGCAACAAAGTGAGAGAACTCATAGGCTTTTGCATGATGGTTTGCAAGGCCTTTAGCAATGAGTTTCCCGGATGCAAGCTCCATTATCTCAACATCATTTGGGCTGAAAGAAACTCTCTTAGGCACTCTTGTATGTGTCATCTGATAGACACTAAGGAGATTTAATGCCAGAGACAGTACATACAAAACATTTGAAAAATGGCCATTCTCAAGATCAATCATACCTTGTCCTTCTGAAATGATGGTGGATTCATCTCCCGTGTGGATGGGGATGGATTTTCCGGTATCCAAGGATGAAAAGGAGTCTCTTTCAGCCATCATGTGGTTCAAAGGAGTCTCCATGGACTTCGAAGTGCTTTCCATGAGGGCATGACCTTTTCCATGTTGTGGTTCCAGATCTTGCTAATCTCTCCTCCGAAATCTTTTCGGAAGATTGATGTGATTTCTCTTAAAGAGAGAGGTAGCTTCATCAAAATTCTTCTTCATCCAAGCATTTTTAGCGTGGAATCCCTTCTCGCAGTATGAACACTTGAATTTTTCCTTTCCATGGTTCCCTTTTCCTTTGTTCTTCCTTGAGCCGGAAGACTCATCATGCTGCTGGTTTTCAACTCTAGGCTTAGGAGCTTCGAATTTAGTTTTTGGGTTCTTCTACTGCTTTCCTTTACCCTTCAGATCTTTTGGCCCTAAGACATGGAGGGCTTCATCACGAGAGGATATGATGATCCCCATCTAGACAAGCTTATCATGTTCACTTGTTAGGGACTCAATGAAGGCATTGAGTGTAGGAATATTCCATCCAGGAGTTGTGAGCTTCCCCGCATGGAATGTAGAGACAAAAACTGAATAATCAGCTCCAAGTTTGGAGAGTATGGCGAGGATGAGATGATCATCCACCTTCTCCACTTTGCATTGCCTCAAGAGTAAGACAATGTGCTTGAAATTTCTAGAAAATTTATTCAATGTCTCGAAATTGGAAGGCTGGAGAGACAACAATTCATTTTCAAGCTAGTAAACTCTCAAATCATCCTGCTTTCCATATAGGGTTTCCAATTTGTCCCAAATTTCCTTTGGATTCTTCAATCCCAAAAGATGGAAAAGAAGATCCCGGGAAATAGAGAGGAACAAGAATCTGAATGCTCCATCCTTCTTGTTCAAGAATATTGATTTGTCTATAGCAGAACCAGGCTCAGGTTCACTATCCATAGTGACTCTATAGTGTCCTTTGGAGCGCAGCTGAATCTCCATGTCTCATTTCCATGAGTGGAAATTGAATGGAGTCAAAAGATCTACTGAGGAGGCCATCTGGATCTGCTGCAGGGATGATTTTAAGTAACCATACTTATTTAAAAGTGTATAAATGTTGGCGAATATTACCAATTCTTAAAACGCCAACTATAAAATGATTGGCCATATTTTTCAAAAAATATTTTAATTTCCAAGGATTTTATATAGTTTATATAATAATTTGGCAATTTTTTGGGTGAAAAAATTTTACCCCATCAAAATTGAGCGAAACATGGCTTCAAAAAATGCAAAATGGCAAATCTTTTTGGGGATAAAATCATGGAAAAAGAGCCCATTGGGCTAAAATTCATCCCTAAAATTATCCCTGATCTGCTGGAGCGAATGCTTCACCTATAGAGAACCTGAAAATCACAACAGAAAGGGAAATGTAAGGTCGGATAGCCTACACATTTTAGGCTTTCATCACACTCAACATAGTCAATCAAGCAAGCTTGATCAATATGTTCTTTACTTGGGGTATTTAGTGGTAAGCCTTGGCTTCTGGTGCAGTGCTGGATTTTTGAGATTCTGCTCAATTTTTCATGCAAGATCTGTCAAAAACCTTGTTTTTGAGAGATCTAAGCTTCATCCCGTCCTGCTCTCTGATACCATATTAAAATTGCACAGTGATCTAGGGACTAAACACAAGTCTCATCAAAGATTAATAACAAATAACTCATGAAAATGGTGTAATCGGGCTACGGAATGAATAGTCACTCTGTATATTCACACAAAGAATGAGTAATACATTACAATGTCATGCTGCAAGCATGAATGACTAGCAATTCAAATCCTCAAGGAGGTCATTCGAATTGAATGAGTGAGTTTAGCTTAACTGAATGTAAGCCACAGTCAACACTCTAGTTAACCACTGATCAAAACCCTAATTGACTCAACTAAGCCCTAACTGAAGTCAAAGTACAATAAATGACTGAGTCTTAACTGAAATAGATCATACACATGTCACAACAAGCCAGCCATCAAGTGGTAGCGCTTCAATGACTCCAATGAACCCCGATGAGGTTAACTGAAGTGTAATTGAACATCATAAGTGGTTGGAGGCGCCCCTGTTGACTCTAGTTCATTAAATAATCATTGAATAATCAATTTAATGAGGAGAGGCACCTTCACTGCTTTGTTTAACTGATTGTAACCATCAGTTAGCAACAAAGTGCATTAACGACACTCAGATCACCCCCAGAGTGCTCTAGTTAGCCTCCCTGAATGTAGGATAAGGCTAAGTTAGCCTCCTTGAATGAACGTAGGCATGGGTGTGATCTAGATGATGTCATTTAGTGCTCCACTGATGTCAATTAGGTCAATAATACTTAGGATAGTGGTTTAACTAGTCCAAATTGACCAAAATTAGTGTGTATGGTTGTAAATGTCTCCAACAGGTTTGACCAACCTTGAATGAGGGACAAAATAGCTACAAATATCATTAATATAGGTTTTCCATGCTTATCTCTCAAATGGGTATCTAAATCTACTTTAAAATTTCAATTCTGAGAAAGTTGACAAAAGTGCATATTTTCAACTTTGGCTTGACCAACCTTGAACAAGGGCCAAACTTAGCTCCAAATCTCATAAAAAATTGTGTCCATGCTTATCTTTCAAATGGGTACCTAAATCCAGGTTCAAAATTTCAATTCCATGAAAGTCGACAAAAGTGCATATTTTCAACCTTGGTTTTACCAACCTAGAACGAGTGCCACAATAACTCCAAATCTCATAGAAATAGGTGTCCACGGTTATCTCTCAAATGGGTACCTAAATGCACTTTCAAAACTCAATTACGAGAACGTCGACAAAAGTGCATCTCTTAAACCGTGGTTTGACCAGCCTTGAATGAGGGCCAAAATAACTCCAAATATCATAAAAATAGGTTTCATGCTTATATCTCAAATGGGTATCTAAATCTACTTTAAAATTTCAATTTTGAGAAATTAAAAAAAGTGCATATTTTCAACCTTGGTTTGACCAACCTTAAACGAGGGCAATAATATCTCCAAATCTCATAAAAATAGGTGTCCATGCTTATGTTTTAAAAGGTTACCTCAATCCACTTTCAAAACTCAATTCCGACTAAGTCGACAAAAGTGCATATTTTCAACCTTGGATTGACCAACCTTGATCGAGGGCCAAAATAAATCCAAATATCATAAAAATAGGTGTCCATGATTATATCTCAAATGGTTACCTAAATCCACTTTTAAAACTCAATTCCGTGAAAGTCGAGAAAAGTGCATATTTTCAACCTTGGTTTGACAAACCTTTAATGAGTTTGATATAGCTCCAAATATCATAAAAATAGGTGTCCAATTTATCTCTCAAATGGGTTTGACCAAATTTGAACGAGGGCCAAAATACCTCCAAATCTCATAAAAATAGGTGTCCATGCTTATCTCTCAAATGGATAGCTAAATCCACTTTCAAAACTCAATTACGAAAAAGTCGACAAAAGTGCATATTTTCAACATTGGTTTGACCAACCTTGAACGAGGGCCAAAATAGCTCCAAATTTCATAAAAAAAGGTGTCGATGCTTATCTCTAAAATGGGTAGCTAAATAAAATTTCAAAACTCAATTCCGAGAAACTCTGCAAAAGTGTATCTTTTCAACCTTGGTTTGACCAACCTTGAACAACGGCCAAAATAGCTCCAAATATGATAAAAATACGTGTCCATGCTTATATCTCAAATGGGTACCTAAATTCACTTTCAAATTTCAATTCCGAGAAAGTTGACAAAAGCATAAATTTTCAAACTTGGTTTGACCAACCTTGAACAAGGGTCAAAATAGCACCAATTCTCATAAAAATAGAATTCCATGCTTATCTTTCAAATGGGTACCTAAATCCACTTTCAAAACTCCATTCGAAGAAAGTCAACAAAAGTACATATTTTCAATCTTGCTTTGAGCAACCTTGAACGAAGGCAAAAATAGCTCCAAATCTCATAAAAATAGTTGTCCATGCTTATCTATCAAAGGGGTATCTGAATCTACTTTAAAATTTCAATTCGGAGAAAGTCGACAAAAGTGCATATTTTCAACCCTGGTTTTATCAACCTTGAACACGGGCTAAAATAGCTCCAAATCTCATAAAAATAGGTGTCCATGCTTATCTCTCAAATGGGTACCTAAATCCACTTTCAAAACTCAATTCTGAGAAAGTCGACAGAAGTGCCTATTTTCAACCTTGGTTTGACAAACCTTGAACGAGGGCCAAAATAGCTCCAAATATCATAAAAATAGTTGTCCATTCTTATCTCTCAAATGGGTACCTAAATCTACTTTCAAATCTCAATTCTGAGAAAGTCGACAAAAATGCATATTTTCAACCTTGGTTTGACAAACCTTGAATGAGGGTCAAAATAGCTCCAAATATCATAAAAATAGGTGTCCATGTATCTAAATCTACTTTAAAATTTGAATTAGGAGAACGTCGATAAAAGTGCATATTTTAAATCTTGGTTTGGCCAACCTTGAACGCATGTCAAAATAGCTCCAAATCTCATAAAAATAGGTTTATGTGCTTATCTCTTAAATGGGTACCTAAATCCACTTTCAAAATTCATTTACGAGAAAATCGACAAAAGTCTATATTTTCAACCTTGTTTGACCAACCTTGAACGAGAACCAAAACAGATTCAAATCTCATTAGAATACGTCACCATGCTTATCTCTCAAATGGGTACCTAAATCCAGTTTCAAATATCAATTCTGAGAAAGTCAACAAAAGTGCCTCTTTTCAACCTTGGTATGACAAACCTTGAATGAGGGCCTAAATTGCTCCAAATCTCATAAAAATAGGTGTCCATGCTTATCTCTTAAATGGGTACCTAAATCCACTTTCAAAACTCAATTCCCAGAAATTCAACAATAATGCATCCTTTCAACCTTGGTTTGACCAGCTTTGAACGAGCACCAAAATAACTCCATATCTCATAAAAATAGGTGTCCATGCTTAGCTCTCAAATTTGTATCTAAATCTACTTTAAAATTTAAATTTCGAGAAAAACGACAATAGTGCATATTTTCAACGTTGGTTTCACCAACCTTGGGTGAGGGCTAAAACAACTCCAAATCTCATAAAAATAGGTGTCCATGCTTATCTCATAAATGGGTAGCTAAATCCACTTTGAAATCTCAATTCTGAGAATGTCGACAAAAGTGCATATTTTCAACCTTGGTTTGACAAACCTTGAACGAGGGCCAAAATTGCTCCAAATATTATAAAAATAGGTGTCCATGCTTATCTCTCAAATCAGTACTTAAATCCACTCTCAAAACTCAATTTTAAGAAAGTCGTCAAAACTGCATCTTTTAAACCGGGGCCAAAATAGCTCCAAATCTCATAAAAATAGGTGTCCAAGCTTATCTCTAAAATGGGTTTTTAAATCTACTTTAAAATTTCAATTTGGAGAGAGTAAAAAAAAGTGCATATTTTCAACATTGGTTTGACTAACCTTGAATGAGGCCCAAAATTGATCCTAAAAATAGGTGTACATGCTTATCTCTAAAATGGGTACCTAAATCCACCTTCAAACATCAATTCGAAGAAAGTATACAAAAGTGCATATTTTCAACCTTGGTTTGACCAACCTTGAAAGAGGGAGAAAATAGCCACAAATCCCATAAAAATAGATATCCATGCTTATCTCTCAAACGTGTACACTTTCAGAACTCAATTCCGAGAAAGTCAACAAAAGTGCATCTTTTCAACCCTTGTTTGACCAACCTTGAATGAGAGCCAAAATAGCTCAAAATCTCATAAATATGGTGGTCCATGCTTATCTCTCAAATGGGTACCTAAATCCACTTTCAAATTTCAGTTCCTAGAAAATTAGCCAAAGTACGTCTTTTAACCCTTAGTTTAAGAAACCTTGAATGAAAGCCAAAATAGCTCCAAATCTCATAAAAATAAGTGTAGATGCTTATCGATGAAATGGCTATCTAAATATAATTTAAAATTTTAACTCCGAGAAAGTTAAAAAAGTGCATATTTTCAACCTTGGTTTGACCAACCTTGAATGAGGGACAAAATAGCTCCAAATCTCATAAAATAGGTGTCCATGCTTATCTCTCAATTGGGTAGCTAAATCAGCTTTCAAAACTCAATTCCTAGAAATTCGACAAAAGCGCATCTTTTGAACCATGGTTTTACCAACCTTGAACGAGGTCCAAAATAGCTCCCAATCTCATAAAGATAGGTGTCCATGGTTATCTCTCAAATGGATACCTAAATCCACTTTCAAATTTCAATTCCAAGAAAGTCAACAAAAGTGCATATTTTCAACCTTGGTTTGACCAACCTTGAATGAGGGCCAAAATAGTTCAAAATCTCATAAAATAGGAGTCCATAATTATGTTTGAAATGGGTACCTGAATCCACTTTCAATATTTAAATTCTAATAAAGTCAACAAAGGTACATATTTACAAACTTGGTTTGACCAACCTTGAACGAGGGCTAAAATAGGTCCAAATCTCATAAAAATGGGTGTCCATGCTTATCTCTCAAATGAGTACCTAAATCCTCTTTCAAAACTCAATTACGAGAAAGTTGACAAAAGTGCATCTTTTCAACCTTGGTTTCACCAACCTTGAACTAGGGCCAAAATAGCTCAAAATCTCACAAAACTAGGTAGTCGTGCTTATCTCTCAAATGGGTATCTAAATCTACTTTAAAATTCCAATTCTGAAAAAGTGGAAAAAAGTGCATATTTTCAATCTTGGTTTGAGAAACCTTAAACAAGGGAGAAAATAGCTCCAAATATAATAAAAATAGGTGTCCATGTTTATTTCTCAAATGGGTACCTAAATCCACTTTCAAAACTCAATTCTGAGAAAGTTGAAAAAAGTGCATATTTTCAACCTTGGTTTGAACAACCTTAAACGAGGGCTAAAATAGCCCAAAATATGCTAAAAATAGGTGTCCATGCTGATCTCTCAAATGGGTACCGAAATCCACTTTTAAACCTCAATTCCGAGAAAGGCAAGAAAAGTGCATATTTCAAATCTTGGTTTGACCATCCTTGAACAAGGGCCAAAATATCTCTAAATCTCATTAAAATAGGTGTCCATGCTTATCTCTCAAATGGGTACCTAAATCCACTTTAAAAACTCAATTCTGAGAAAGTCGACAAAAGAGCATATTTTCAACCTTGGTTTGACCAACCTTGGATGAGGCCTAAAATAGCTCCAAGTGTAATAGAAATAGGTGTCCATGCTTATTTCTCAAATGGGTATCTAAATCTACTTTAAAATTTCAGTTCCGACAAAGTCCACAAAAGTGCATATTTTAAAACTTGGTTTGACCAACCTTGAACGAGGGCCAAAATAGCTCCAAATATCATAAAAGTAGGTGTCCATGCTTATCTTTCAAATGGGTACCTAAATCCACTTTTAAAACTCAATTCCGAGAAAGTCGACAGAAGTGCATATTTTCAACCTTGGTTTTACTAACCTTGAATTAGGGCCAAAATAATTCCAAACCTTATAAAAATAGGTGTCCATGCTTATCTCAAATGGGTACCTAAATCCACTTTTAAATTTCAATTCCGAGAAAATCGACAAAAGTGCATATTTTTAACCTTAGTTTAACCAACCCTGAAGGAGGGCCAAAATAACTCAAAATCTCATAAAAATAGGTGACAATGCTTATCTCTCAAATGGGTACCTAAATCCACTTTCAAAACTCAATTTCGAGAAAGTCAACATAAGTGTATATTTTCAACGTTGGTTTGACCAAACTTGAACGAGGGACAAAATACCTCCAAATCTCATAAAAATAGGTGTCCATGCTTATCTCTCAAATGGGTATTTAAATCTACTTTAAAATTTCAATTATGAGAAAGTAAAAAAAAGTGCATATTTTAAACCTTGGTTCTACCAACCTTGAATGAGTGACAAAATAACTCCGAATCTCATAAAAATAGGTTCCATGATTATCTCTCAAATGGGTAGCTAAAGCCACTTTCAAAACTCAATTTCGAGAAAGTCAGCAAAAGTGCATGTTTTCAACCAACTTGAACGATGGCAAAAATAGTTCGAAATCTCATAAAAATAGGTGTGCATGCTTATCTCTCAATTGGGTACCTAAATCCACTTTCAAAACTCATTTCTAAGAATGACAAGAAAAGTGCATATTGTCAACCTTGGCTTGAGCAACGGTCCTTCAAAGAGGGCCAAAATAGCTCCAAATATCATAAAAATAGGCATCCATGCTAATCTCTCAAATGGGTACCTAAATCCACTTTCAAAACTCAATTCCAAGAAAGTCGACAAAAGTGCATATTTTCAACCTTGGTTTGACCAGCTTTGAATGAGGGCCAAAATAGCTTAAAAGTTCTTAAATTTAAGTTTCCATCATTATCTCTCAAATGGGTACCTAATTCCACTTTCAAAACTCAATTATGACAAAGTCGACAAAAGTGCATATTTTCAACCTTGGCTTGACCAACCCTTAATGAGGACCAAAATAGCTCCAAATATCATAAAAATAGGTGTCCATGATTATCTCTCAAATGGGTATCTAAATCTACTATAAAATTTTAGTTCTAAAAAGTCAAAAAAAGTGCATATTTTCAACCTTGGTTTGACAAACCTTGTATTAGGGCCAACATAGGTCCAAATCTCATAAAAATAGGTGTCCATACTTATCTCTCCAATGGGAAACTAAATCCACTTTAAAATCTCAATTTCGAGAAAGTTGACAAAAGTGCATATTTTCAACCTTGGTTTGACCAAAATAGCTCAAAATCTCATACAAATAGGTTTTCATGCTTATCTCTCAAATGGGTACCTAAATCCACTTTCAAACCTCAATTCCAAGAAAGTTGACAAAAATGCATCTTTTCAACCTTGTTTTAACCAACCTTGAAGAAGGGCCAAAATAGCTTCAAATATCATAAAAATAGGTGTCCATGCTTATCTCTCAAATGGGTACCTAAATCTGCTTTCAAAACTGAATTTCGAGAAACTTGAGAAAAGTCAACAAAAGTGCATATTCTCAACCTTGGTTTTACCAACATTTAACGACGGTCAACATAGTTCAAAATCTCATAAAAATAGGTTTCCATACTTATGTCTCAAATGGGTACCTATATCTACTTTTAAAACTCAATTCCGTGAATTTCGACAAAAGTGCATATTTTCAACCTTAGTTTGACAAACCTTGAATGAGGGCCAAAATATATCAAAATCTCATAAAATTAGGTGTCCATGCTTATCTCTCAAATGGGTACCTAAATCCACTTTCAAAACAAAATTCTGAGAAAGTCAACAAAAGTGGATCTTTTCAACCTTGGTCTGACCAACCTATAATGAGGGACCAAATAGCTCCAAATATCATAAAAATAGATGTCCATGCTCATCTCTCAAATGAGTATCTAAATCTACTTTAAAATTCCAATTCTGAGAAAGTCGACAAAAGTGCACATTTTCAACGGTGGTTTGACCAACCTTGAACAAGGGCCAAAATAGATCCAAATCTCAGAAAAATAGGTGTCCATGCTTATTTATCAAATTGTACCTAAATCCACTTTCAAAACTCAATTCCAAGAAAGTCAAGAAAAGTGCAGATTTTCAACCATGGTTTGACCAACCTTGAACAAGGGCCAAAATAGCTCCAAATCTCATAACAATAGGTGTCCATGCTTATCTCTCAAATGCTAAATCCACTTTCAAAAAGAAATTCCAATAAACTTGACAAAAGTGCATCTTTTCAACCTTGGTTCAACCAACCTTGAATGTGGGACAAAATAACTCCAAATCTGATAAAAATAGGTGTCGATGCTTATCTCTCAAATGGGTATCTAAATCTACTTTAAAATTTCAATTCCAAGAAAGTCGACAAAAGTGCATAATTTCAACATTGGTTTGACCAATCTTGAACGTGGGCCAAAATAGCTACAAATCTCATAAAAATAGGTGTCCATGCTTATCTCTCAGATGGGTACCTAAATCTAGTTTCAAAACACAATTCTGAGAAAGTCAACAAAAGTACATATTTTCATCCTTGGTTTGACCAACTTTGAACGAGGGCCAAAAATAGCTCTAAATCTCATAGAAATAGGTGTCCATGCTTATCACTCAAATGGGTACCTAAATTCACTTTCGAAACTCAATTTCAAGAAATTTGAAAAAAGGGTATATTTTCAGCCTTGTTTGACCAACCTTAAATGAGTGCCAAAATAGTTCCAAATCTCATAAAAATAGGTGCCCATGCTTATCTTTCAAATTGGTACCTAAATCCACTTTCAAAACTCAATTCCAAGAAAGTCAACAAAAGCGCATATTTTAAACCTTGGTTTGACGAACCTTGAATGAGGGCCAAAATAGCTCCAAATCTCATAAAAATAGATATCCATGCTTGTCTATCAAATGGGTATCTAAATCTACTTTAAAATTTCAATTCTATGAAAGTCAGCAAAAGTGCATATTTGCAACCTTGGTCTGAGGAACCTTGATCGAGGGCCAAAATAGCTCCAAATATCATAAAAATAGGTGTTCATGCTTATCTCTCAAATGGGTACCTAAATCCACTTTCAAAACTCAATTCTGTGAAAGTCGACAAAAGTGCATCTTTTCAACCTTGGTTTGACCAACATTGAACGAGGGCTAAAATATCTCCAAATCTCATAAAAATAGGTGTCCATGCTTATCTCTCAAATGGGTATCTAAATCTACTTTAAAATTTCAATTCCAAGAAAGTCAACAAAAGTGCATATTTTCAACCTTGGTTTGACCAAATTTGAATGAGGGCCAAAATAGCTCCAAATCTCAAAAAATAGGTGCCCATGCTTATTTATCAAATGGGTACCTAAATCCACTTTCAAAACTCAATTATGAGAAAGTCGACAAAAGTGCATATTAGCAAACTTTGTTTGACCAACCTTGAACGAGGTCCAAAATATCTCCAAATCTCATAAAAATTGGTGCCCATGCTTATCACTCAAATGGGTTCCTAAATCCACTTTCAATAATTAATTCCGAGAAAGTTGACAAAACTGCAACTTTCCAATATTGATTTGGCCAACCTTGAACGAGGGCCAAAATAGCTCCACATCTCATAAAAATAGGTACCCATGCTTATCTCCAAAATGGGTATCTAAATCTACTTTAAAATTTCAATTCCAAGAAAGTCAACAAAAGTGCATAGTTTCAACCTTGGTTTGACCAACCTTTAATGCGGGCCAAAATAGCTCCAAATATCATAAAAATAGGTGTCCATGCTAATCTGTCAAATGGGTATCTAAATCTACTTTAAAATTTCAATTTCGATAAAGTCGACAAAAATGCACATTTTCAACCTTGGTTTGACCAACCTTGAACGAGGGCCAAAATAGCTCCAAATCTCATAAAAATAGGTGTCCATGGTTATCTCTCAAATGAGTACCTAAATCCACTTTCAAAACTCACTTCAGAAAAAGTAGACAAAAGTGCATATTTTGAACCTTGATTTGACCAACTCTGAACAAGGGCCAAAATAGCTCAAAATCTCATAAAAATAGGTATCCATGCTTATCTCTCAAATAGGTACCTAAATCCACTTTCAAAGCTCAATTCCAAGAAAGTCGACAAAGAGGAACTTTTCAACCTTGGTTTGACAAACATTGAACGAGGGCCAAAATTCCTTCAAATCTCATAAAAATAGGTTTCCATGGTTATCTCTCAAATGGGTATCTAAATCTACTTTAAACTTTTAATTCCAAGAACGTCAACAAAAGTGCATATTTTCAACTTTGGTTTAACCAACCTTGAAAGAGGGCCAAAATAGCACCAATTATCTCAAAAATAGGTGTGCATGCTTATCTCCCAAATGGGTACATAAATCCACTTTCAAAACTCAATTCCGATAAACTCGAGAAAAATGCATATTTTCAACCTTGGTTTGACCAACCTTGAACAAGGCCAAATAGCTCCAATTCTCATAAAAATAGTTTTCCATGCTTATCTCTCATAAAAATAGGTTTCCAGGGTTTGACCAACCTTGAATAAGGCCAAAATAGCTCGAAATCTCATAAAAATAGGCGTTAATGGTTATCTTCCAAATGGGTATCTAAATCTACTTTAAAATTTCAATTCCGCTAAAGTCGAGAAAAGTGGTTATTTCCAACCTTGGTTTGACCAACCTTGAATGAGGTCCAAAATAGGTCCAAATCTCATAAAAATAGGTGTCGATGCTTATCTCTCAAATGCGTACGTAAATCCACTTTCAAAACTCAATTTCAAGAACATCGACAAAAGTGCATCTTTTCAATGTTGGTTTGGCCAACCTTGAACGAGGGAAAAAATAGGTGTCCATGCTTAACTTTCAAATGGTTATCTAAATCTATTTTAAAATTTCAATTCCTATAAAGTTGACAAAAGTGCATATTTTCAACCTTGGTTTGAACAACCTTGAATGAGGGCAAAAATAACTCCAAATCTCATAAAAATAAATGTCGATGCACTACAACAAAAACTAGATTTAGCATCTCTTTTTGCATCCTTTTTTGCGTCTAGACCATCTTTCAGTGTATTTTTCTTCATTTTTTGGACAAAATGGCACAATTTCACGGCTTGGTGCTATTTTAGGCATTTTTTGCGTCCTTTTTCTAAATCTGGCGCAAATTGTGGTGTAATTTGCCCTGGGTTTTGCACCTAGTTATGCGACAAGTTTTGCATAAGGTTTTGCGACAGGTTTTGTGCCTAGTTTTGCACCTAATTTTGCGCCTAGTTTGTACATCTACTCTTGTTGCGCCCCCTTTAACGCCCATGTTTGCCTGAACTTTTATGCCCTTATTTTCATCCACTTTTGCATCCTTTTTTACATCCACTTCTGCTTCTTTTTTTGCATCCCTTCGTGTGCCAATTTTTGCATCAAAGTTTAGATCCTGTTTTGAGTCTATTTTTGCATCTTGTTTTGTTTTAGCTATTTTTGCATCCACTTTTGCATCCATTTTTTCATCCACTTTTGCACCCACATTTTCATCCCTTTTTGCATCCCATTTTGCATCTATGTTTAGGTCTTTTTTTGCATCTACTATTGCATCCACGTTTGCATCCACTTTTTTCGCATCCCAATTCCCACCCATTTTTGCGCTTACTTTTACACCCACTTTTGCTTCAACTTTTGCATCCACGTTTGCATCTTTTTTTGCATCCAATTTTACATCAGTTATTGCATCCCTTTTTGCATCCATTTTTGCATCCACTTTTGCATCGGGTTTTGCGTTGGGTGTTACGACTACTTTTGCATCTACTTTTGTTGCATCGACTTTCGCATCCAATTTTGTATCCAATTTTACATCAATGGTTGTATCCACTTTTGCGCCACTTTTTTCATCATGTTTTTCTTCCATGATTGAATCATTTTCAATGCATCCACTTTTGCATCACCTTTTGCATCCATTTTTGGTGCACCCCATTATGTGCCCACTTTTACGCCTACTTTTGTTGCATCCATGTTTGCATCCTTTTTTGCATCCATGTTTTTATCCACTTTTGCATCCAGTTTTACACCCAGATGTTGAAGATGAAAATGAGGATAATGATTATGATATTGAGGATGGTTATGATGATGATGATAATGTTGTTGATAATGAGGAGAATGATGACAATGATAATGATGATGAAGATTATGATGATGATGATGATGATGATGATGAGGATAATGACAATGACGACATTGCTGATGATTATGATGGCAATGAAATGAATGGTGATGATGGTGATGATGACAAT
>LPNX010704617.1:0-14372 GCA_001517045.1 Pseudotsuga menziesii
TGAAACTGTTTTTAGTTAGTGGTTATTTTTGATAAACCTTTTTGTTAAGCATTTGCTATTTTTAGCAATCATGTAATTTTGTAAAAGTAACTTTTTACTTTACCAGTTTAGTGACTCGATGGAGGTAGTTAGGAGGTGAAACCTAACTGATTTTGGGAGAACTTTCTTATTTAAATGAGTTAGCAAGTCATTGGAAAGGTTCTGTATTTTAGGAGCATCAGGAGGTCTGCTAGCTGCTTGTACTATCAGACTTGTTCAGAGAACTGGTACTGTAACTCTCATTTACATTTACTGATGAAACAATGTGATATATGACTCTTTCCCCTACATCTTGTCTATGTTGGCTTTGTTATTGAGCATGTTTTGCTTCTTGAATGATAATTTCATTGCTAGTTGATGTCTTTTTCTGGTAATGCTTATCTTTTAATGTATGAACCACAACATAGTATCTTTGTTGGATTTTTGTGATATGTTTGGGCATCTTCATCAGTTTATGTATGTGATTCAGTTGTTGCTTTTACTCTGAATGTATTCCCTGTATGATCTTGAAGCTTACAACCAAAAAAACATAAACAAAACCCTAAACCCTAGTTTGAATTGAGTTTTTCTCTTGAGATTGTGTTGGCTTGTTTCCCCTAGCCTTAGGAACAATTTCTGACACAAACATCTTTGGCGCCGTTGCCGGGGACGAAGCTGAAGCAAATATTCCCTGGGATACTTATCATTTTTCCTGGTTTGAGAGGTGGACTCGAACCAACATCTTTAAAGGCTATTTTCACCAAGTTTGGACACACTGGCTTCTAGAAGTATTGGAACCAGGAGCAGACCTACATCTCCCTTACTACGGGGTGTGACAAACCCTGAAAAGATTATTAAAACAACAAGAAAGCTCAGAAGGTCCCAATCTTTTCCAGCTGGTTGTGATCCTCACCAGTTGGGTGATTCATTAGACCCAGCTGAAAACTCACCTTGGTTAAAACCTATCATTCCTGAAAATACTTTTCAAGTTTTTACCAATCCAGAAAAATTTTTGAAAGCTAAAACTACTTCTCCTAGAAAAATCCCACTCTTTCAGCTGAAAATAGGAAAGAATCTTTTCCAAGCAAGTACCAGTCAAGTTTCTTCCTCTTCAAAACCTCAACCTAAACTTCAGTCCACAATGGCAGCCCAAAATCCACCTATGGATATGATGGACAGAATGATAGCTGCTAGGTATGCACCATTAGCATTACCCCAGCCTTTACATGACTTGCCTACTCATGATTATCAGAAATATATGCCCCGATTCAATGGACAAAGTGAAACAACTGCAGAAGAACATTGGGAGGCCTTCCTGAGTTATGCAGACAATCAGAACATTGAAATTAAAGATGTATGGATGAGAGTATTTGTGCAGAGCTTAGATGGGGATGTGAGAAAATGGTTCAGGGAGTTTCCTGCCAACTCCATTACAATCATTGAAGAACTCCGTGACCTTTTCCTGAGGTAGTGGGGAGACACTAAGGACCACACTTATTATATCACTGAATTTGGTGCACTCAGAAGAAAGAAAGATGAGACTGTGGCTGATTTCTCAAAAAGATTTAACAATATGTATAGTAGGATTCCAGCAGAGATCAAACCTACTGAAACATCAGCCAAACTCACTTATGCAAATGCATTTGACCATGAATTTTCATTATTACTCAGAGAAAGAAGAGTTGTCTCTTTGCTGAACATGCAAGATGCAGCATTGGAGGTGGAGTCAAACTTATTGGCTTCAAATAAACTTAAAAAAGAAACACCTCAACAGTTATATGAAAGAAAAGGAAAGAAAGAGGCTGTTTCAACAAGTGCTACACCTCAGTCTGCTGAAGCCAAAATAGATGAAATGGATAAACTTGTGAAGGTTCTTACTGCCAAGCTGAACAAACTAGAACTGGAAAAGAATTCTGCCAAGCCCGCTCCAGAGGCCCAGAGGAATCCAAATAATAAAAATCAATTCAGGAGACAGTTTGCTCCTAGATTCATGCCAAGGGAGCGAAGAAATAATGACATTCAGCAGGAAAGGAGAGAGAATGAAGAGCAGAGAGTGCCCCCACCTTTTCAAAATAATGTAGCTGATGAAGAGGAGGTTGATGAACAGCTCCTCTTTGAGGAGACTGAAACTGACCAAGACATGAATCACTTTGGAGATTGTTTATCCACAGGTTTTGTAACAGAAGAAGATTTTTTGAATTCTGAATTTTATGATGCTGATTTGTATGAAGTTGAAGATGATTTAGAGTTTGAAAAAACTGCTGTAAATGTTGCTGCTAATCAGAATGGAACTAAAAATACCATTAATCTCAGATCTGGTCCGAAACAAGTAGTCCAAGCTCCCAAAAAGAAAGTTGTTGTACCTGCTGCAAATGTTCCTGATAAACAAGTTGCTGGTCCTGTCACAGAGAAGAAGCAGCCTGCAGAAAAGTCCAGGAAAAATGCTGAAATTGAAGAGGTAAACAGGTCAGCTCAAAATTTCAATTTGGAAACTGAATTAGGGAAATTGAAAATTCCTGTCCCATTGACTGAACTTATAAAGAATCCATCTTATAAACAAACAGTCTTAAAAGTTATGAATTCTGCTAGTAGTCATCCTGCTGCCAGTGGTCAGCCTGTTTCAGATACTGTCAATTTGCAAGAAGAAAGCCCAAAAATATTTATTGGTCCTGCCTTAGCTGAGAAAATAGAAAATGAAGCTGGTGCTTCTCCTCCCTTCTATGTTACCTTAACTTTCCATGACTAGATGATCCACAATTGCCTATTAGACTCCGGAGCATCCCATAACTTAATGCCCAAAGCTGTGATGGAAGCCCTTGGCCTCAGTATCACCAAACCTTACCATGACTTATATGCCTTTGACTCCTGATTTGTCAAGTGTCTAGGGGTAATTAAAGACATGGTTGTTAACCTTACTCAGCTGCCCATGAAGAGTGTCATAATGGATGTTGTTGTAGCAGACATCACACCCAAGTTTGGTATGCTTCTTTCAAGATCCTGGGCAAAGAAGGTAGGAGGAACCTTACAGATGGATCTCTCATATGCCACCATTCCTGTTTTTGGTGGAGAAAATAGGAGACTTTACAGAGAACTACAGTTTGCCTACATTGTCACAGATGATTAAAACCCTACTAATCATCCATTGTACTCTGTTGACAAAGATCTAGGGACTCATATGTTGAATTTCAGTGATGAAGATGATTCTGTTGGCCTTTTACAAGTTGAAAAAGAAAAACCAGTGAAACATTGCAGAGAAGAAGAAGATCAGCTGTGGGAATTGTATTTTGATGGATCCTCTTGCAAAGACGGTGCTGGAGCTGGATTTTTGCTCATTTCTCCTGGAGGTGAAACAGTCAAACTCATGTATAAGCTGGAATTTGTTACCACTAACAACACTGCTGAGTATGAAGCTCTGATATTAGGACTGAAAGCTGCTAAGGGCTTAGGCATTCAGCAAATCACTACATATGGCGACTCCGAGTTGGTTGTTCGATAGGTGAAGAACAACTATCAAGTAAAGCAGGATTTGTTGAAGGTCTACAGGAATGAGGTATGGGATATGCTTGACAATTATTTCATAGCATTTAATATCACTCATATTCCAAGAAATCACAATGAGACTGCAGACTCTTTAGCTTTGGCTGCCTCATACTTCAAAATTCCTAAAACTACTCAGTTAAGGTATCCTATAGAGGTAAGGTACAGACCATGTGTCCCTGACAATGTGAAACACTGGAGGGTTTTCGAAGATGATATTGAAATCAAGAAATTTCTTGAGCTTATAGATGAGTTTTCTAATGCTCAAATTGATCAGGATGAAAGAGAAGAACAAGATGATGAGTCTGTTGAAAGTGAGTCTGCTGAAAATGAGTTTCCTGAAGGTAAGATTGCAGGTCACAAGATCATTGAGTTGAAGAGTAATTTTATCCCTAAAGGTTTAGTGCCTTTAGAAAGAATTTTTACCAAGGATGACACCCCTTCAAAGCCAGTGGTTCAATCCTCAGAAGACAATGTAGTGGACTGCAATATTGGTACTACAGAAAACCCAAGAATGGTAAAAATTTCTAAATCTTTGTCAGCTGAACAAAGGAGCAGATATATTAAGCTTTTGAAAGAATATGTGGATGTATTTGCATGGTCCTATGAAGAATTAAAAACCTATGACACAGCAATTATTCAGCATAAGGTTCCCTTGAAACCCAATGTTAAGCCTTTCCGACAGAAATTGAGAAGGATAAATCCAGCCTTGTTTCCTGTGATTGAAAAAGAGATAAAAAAGTCACTGGATGCTAAGATAATAATGCCTCTCAGGTACTCTTCCTGGGTTGCAAATCTTGTACCTATTAGAAAAAAGAATGGGGAGATTAGATTGTGTGTTGATTTCAGGAATCTTAACAGATCTTCATTAAAAGACAATTATCCTTTGCCAAAGATTGAACAGGTCTTACAGCAGGTTGTGGGGGCACATAGGATTTCCATGGTGGATGGATTTTCAGGGTACAATTAGGTTTCCATGCACCCTGATGACAGAGAAAAGACAGCATTTACCACCCCTTGGGGAACCTTCATGTACGATAAGATGCCCTTTGGGCTGATGAATGCTGGAGCAACTTTTCAGAGGGCAATGGAAATTGCATTTGTAGGTGAGAAAGATAAGTTTGTTGTCATTTATTTAGATGACATTACTGTGTTCTCACAGTCTGATGATGAGCACTTAAAACATTTGAGGCAAACTTTTCAGAAATGCAGAAAATTTGGACTGTCTTTAAACCCCAAGAAATCTCATTTTGTTGTTCAAGAGGGTAGACTGTTGGGTCATTTGGTGTCTGCTGATGGCATTAGAATTGAACTTGAGAGAGTCAAATAAATACTAAAGATCAGTTTTCCCAGGAGCAAAAAGGATGTGCAATCATTTATTGGCAAGATAAATTTTCTGCGGTGGTTCATTCCTAATTTTGCTGAGACCATTAAACAAATTACAGCAATGTTAAAGAAGGACCAAGAGGTTAAATGGACTGTTGAAGCAAAGGAAGCTTTTGAAAAAATAAAGGTGGCTCTGATTGAAGCACCTGTTCTGGTAAGTCCTGATTTTACCAAGGAGTTCCTTACTTTTTCTTTTGCTTCAGCAGATACAATTGCAACTATCCTACTTCAGAAAAACAAGGAAGGACTAGAGCATCCCATTTCCTTTTTCAGTAAGACTCTAAGGGATTCTGAATTGAAGTACAGCATTCTGGAAAAACAAGCCTATGCTCTGGTGAAAGCTCTGAAATTTTTTAGAATTTATATTCTTCATTCAAAGGTGATTTCATTTGTTCCAAATGCAGCAGTGAAAGATGTTCTGACCCAGCCTGACAGTGAAGGAAAGAGGGGAAAGTGGATTGCTAAGATTATGGAATATGAGGTGGAAATCAGACCTACAAAGCTGGTCAAAGGACAAGGATTGGTGAAACTGCTGGCTGACTCAAATTGTCAAGCACTGGGATTACATGTTATGGCAGAAGAATCAGTACCTGAAGAAAAGCAAGCAATGCTAGAGAAAGAAAGGATCATGGACTCATATTCATCTTCAGATTGGTATGCTGATATTGTTTATTTCCTGTTATTTTTTCAATGCCCAGAACACTTAGATAGGAAGGCTGCCAGGTCTCTGAAACTGAAAGCTACTAAATATTGTTTGCTGGAAGATCAATTGTTTTGGAAAGACCTAGGAGGCATCTTGTTAAGGTGTTTGGATCAGGCTGAAATAGGGGAAGTAATTTCAGAGTCTCATGAAGGAGCCTGTGGAGGGCATAAATATTGGAAAACCACAGCTTACAAAATTTTGAAAGCTGGATACTATTGGCCTTCCCTCTTCTCAGATGTTTACCAGCAGGTAAGAGCTTGCATACCCTGTCAAAAATTTGCAGGTAAACAGAAATTATTATCCTTGCCATTGAAGCCTATTACAGTCAATGCCCCTTTTCAGCAATGGGGTCTGGATTTTATTGGAGAAATAAATCCAGCATCTTCCGGATAGCATCATTGGATTCTAACAGCCACAGATTTCTTCACAAAGTGGGTAGAAGCCATTCCTACAAGGAATGCTACAGATAAGGTGATTATGGAGTTTATTGAAGACAATATTCTGAGTAGATTTGGCTGTCCACACAGATTAATAACTGATAATGCCAAAGCATTTAAATCTAAGGAAATGGTGGCCTTCTGTGAGAAAAATGGCATTATTTTGAAACATTCAACTCCCTATTATCCTCAGGGAAATGGCCAGGCTGAATCATCTAACAAGAATGTCATTCAAAGCATAAAGAAATTGCTGAAACATAACAAAAGGTCTTGGGATTCAATGCTGAAATATGCATTGTGGGCAGATAGGATTACAGTAAAACAGGCCATTGGTACTTCTCCTTATCAGCTGGTTTATGGCACAGAAGCAGTGTTTCCTGTTCAGCTGGGCATTCCAGTAATGAAATTCCTCCAAAACTCTCAAGAGGAACCAGATGATATGCAAAGGAGGATCTTTGAGATGATAGAGTTGCAGCAGCATAGAGAGAAGGTGGACAAAGAAGCTCAGCTGTACAGAGCTAAGGTAAAAAACAGGTTTGACAAAAGAATTAAAGAGCATACATTTTCAGAAGGTGAGTTATTTTTAAGATGGGATGCAAGAAAGGAACAGAAAGGTAAGCATGGCAAATTTGATAATCTGTGGTTTGGCCCCTTTCTGATAGCTAAAGTTTTGGAAAATAATACATTCATCTTGCAGTCCTTGGAAGGTGAGGAATTGCTCAGCCCTGTCAATGGGCGATTCCTCAAACACTTTTACAGTTAATAAGATCATTATCACTCCTCATTGTACATACCGGTGTGAGTCAGGTTGAATAAAGACTCCATAACCCAATGGAATTTTTCAGATAGGTGAATAAAGGGCAGAAGGCACTGGTCTACAAGTTCTTGAAGCCTCACAGGGAGGACTTCATCCCGCAGCTGGAGCCAGATGTTAAGTCAGTAAATTTTTCTCCATTTTTGGTTTATTTTCTCTAGTTTTGGTTTGTTTTTCAATCTACCTCAGTTAAATTTTTGGTTTTAATTTTCAGTTTTGGTCTCCTTAGAAACTCTATTAGTGATTGAATAGGTTTTGAACACAATCTTTTAGATTTTATTTGATTTTTGATGGTCTTTTTATGTTTTAAAAGGGGTAAAGAAGGTCTTATGTTCAAAAGTTGATTCATTAATGTGTTGAGAGACTAGTTAAACCTATTTTCTAAACCTAGCAGCTTTCAAAACCTTCGACAAATTGGCAAGAAGTTGCAAAACTGTGAAAATTTGGCTTAGCAATTATTCTTGTAGCGCTGGTGGAAATTTTAACAAAGGGCGCGCTACAAGAATATCGCGGCCCTTTGTTTTTCCGATATTTTTGCAGATTTTCATCATGGTTTTCATCTGGAAGTGATTGATTGTATTTTGCAAGGTGTTTTAACATGTGTGACTGCAGTTAGACATGTATTTTAGCAGTTATCAGTCACGCAGCCAAAGCAAGTTCATCATTGCTAAAAACGTGGAATCAGTTGGACAAGATCAGCAAATCTCGGCTAAAACTTTCAAGTTTCTCGTTCTACATGCATTATTGTAGGAGAGGAGAGTTTGTGGAGAAGAGTCAAAACGCTAAAGAAGTGGATCGTGTTCCTGTGAAGAGAAGACAGCATTTTAATGTCAGCAGAAAATTAGGGCATCTTAATTCTCTCGTTTGCAGTTAAGAAGATGATCTGGAGACTCTTGTATACCTGAGGAGAGACCGTTGCTACCTTAAAATAGAGCTTTAAGCCACGACAGTTAAAAATTGGTAGGTTCTTTGCTTCAAAACCCTTATAACTCAAAAATTTGGGTTTTTCTTGCTGCGCGATTATCTGGAGAAATTGCCTGGTTAAGATGATAGAATGGGACATAAAATAACTTCTTCACCACAGAAATAGCTATCAGAAGCTATTGTAAGGAATTTGCAGGAACAGAGCAGCAAAGAGGCTTTGAGCTTAAAGCATGCAGCCTGTGAAATTTTAATGACTGTTTGAACAAAGATAGTATATAATTTGTTCTCCCATACATTCGAAACTCTGGTGATGATGCATGATGATTGTAATGAGCTAATTGAATGGATTTTGTCTCTGACCTAATGCCAGTATAAACCAGAAATTACAGGAAACAGCATGCAGAAGATTTATAGATTGGCTGGTTATGCTCATGTTTCACACAGAAGGTGTTTTCTGATTTATTCGAGTGGTTTGAAAAACTGTTAGAATTGTCATGACTTGTGAAATCACTTGCTTGGAAAACAATGTTCAAATGACTGGAGGACATGTTGACTGTTATGTACAGGATTTGATAATATTTTGTGGCTAGTGTGAATAGCTTGCAAACACTGGTGTTTTTGTTCTCTCCTTCCATGCTGTCGATCTCTACTTGGTTTAATGAGCCTATGAGTGATGTTATGCTTACAAATCTGAAGCAGTGGAAGATTTAGGGCTTGAGAATTGAAGCTGTTTTGATGCTGTTTTTGATGCAGAGATGTAAGTGAAACATCGATATAAAACAGCCATATATACTGACAGTTTTCCATTGCATTGAATAGTCTGAACATTGCAGTGTTGTTCTGAATGTTTTGAATTAGCTGTATTGAAGGAGGAGCAAATGCAATACTGAATATAGAACAACTTCATCCATTGATAGTTCTTAATCTCATTGAACAGTTTGAAAACTGAATTTGACCAAAGTTTTGTATTCTATGAGGTGAACCAGTTTGTAATAAAGAAGGAGTTCAAATAACAGCAAACCAGTTTCAAAACATTTATGAAACCTAAAGCCAGACTGTTTCTATCTGCTGAAAGGAGAATATGGGAAAAAGTGGAAAGGTCAACAGGGCTGAGCCCACAGACCTAACCTGGGTTCAGAAGCTTCCTGACTGTGCAGAACTGTTTCAGCAAGCAGGTTGGTTGAAGTTTTTCAAGAAGATTGATGGTTTCAATGCTCAGGTGTCCTGCAAGTTTGCCAAGGGACTTAAATAAGATATGATCATGATGGATGCTTTTAAATTCAAGCTAACTATGGAGTTAATAGCAGAAGCTACTGAGATCAGCAATGAGGGAGAGCACTGGTTTAAAAAATCACCTTTTGAGTTTGAACCCCAAAGATACTTATTGCCTAATGTGACTCCTGACTGGAGCAAGGGTATCCTCATTCAAAATTTCAGGAAGGAGTGGATTGAGCCCATAAGGATACTTCAAAGTTATGTGACCTGTGAAGGCAGATATTCATTTGTCTTTAAATACCACTTCAGGTTCCTGCAGCACATAGTAGGAGTTTCTAAAATGAACTTGCCCTTCTTTTTCTTAAAAAGCCTGCAGAAGATGTCAAGCAATATAAAGCAACAGGATGATCACACCTCCCAGTCACTTTTTCACCATGGCCTCATCAAACTGATTATCACCACAGTGTTGCAGCATGAGGGAAGGACTTGGGATTTCTTTTTGTTTTGGTCAGATGTTCATCCTCAAAAAGAAGACCAGCAACCAAAGAGACAGACTGATAAGGGGAAGGTAATGATAAAAAATTTAGGTCACTCAGTCAAATCTACAAGTAAAGATGAGGTTAAAGCCAAGAAGGTGACAGAGCAGGCAGCAGAACAAGTAAAGGATGACAGTCAGCTCAAAGTGGCTCCAGATTCCATGAGAAGCAAGTACTCATTGTTTGCAGGTGAAGAAGTGCAGCCTTGTCTGAAATCACCACCAGTAGCACATTCTGAACAAGCTAGGACTATTCATGAAGAGAGAGCTGCTACTCCTGAAGAGGAATTACAAACTAAACAAAAGAGCCCTGTTACTATACTATCTGAAAATGAAGGTTATTTAATGGAGGATGAACAACAGATTGTTGAGACAGAGCCAAGTACAGAAGCATATGGAGACTTTCCTACCTCAAGGGTAAAATCAGCCAAATCTAAGAAAAAGAAAAGGAAAAATGTAGCTTCATACTTCAGGCCTAAAACCAGACCTACTAACAAGTTGAGATGGAACATGAAAAAACTACTTAACCCTAAACTAGAGTCTAGACAGGAAGCTGTGATGATTAGTTCTTCCTCTAGTGAAAAAATAGAAATGGTTTAAAAGAGCAGTAAGAATAAGGGAAAGAGAACTGTCAAGCCTTCCTCCTCTTCCCAACCTGCAGAGACAAAAAAATCACAGTTAGTAGGAGAAATTGAACAGCCTAGGTCTGAATTATTTGAAATAATTGCTGAAATTAAAGATAGACTTACCAAGCAGTAGGAAGAGGGTAAAGCAAAGGAAGATACTCTTAAAGATCATGAATTGGATGAAGAGGATCTATCTATTCTCAAGCAAGCAGGATATTTAGGTGTTCATGTTGATTTTTCAGATCTTTTAATGCAGTATGACAATATATCAGAGATCCCAAATTTTGATGAATGGGATGTACAGGAAAGTATTCAGAGATACAGGAGACACATGAAGCACCTGCAAGAAACTAATGAGGGATTATTCAAAGTTAATAAAGGGCTGGTAGAATAATTTCTGGAGGTTAAAGGTCATTTCCAAGAACTAGCAGAGGTATCCAAAGAAGTCCTTAGCAGGAAAAGAGTTGCTGACAGGTACTGTCCAAAGATGGAGAAGACTGTTGATCATTTGCAACAGGAAAATGAAGACTTGCAGAAAAGGTTATTTGACATGGAGAAAAAGGACAAAAGAGCTAAGAAAAGGATTCGAAGCCTAGATGGAATATCTCTTCTTGTTGAGGCAGCTAAGAAAATATGAAACTGTTTTTAGTTAGTGGTTATTTTTGATAAACCTTTTTGTTAAGCATTTGCTATTTTTAGCAATCATGTAATTTTGTAAAAGTAACTTTTTACTTTACCTGTTTAGTGACTCGATGGAGGTAGTTAGGAGGTGAAACCTAACTAATTTTGGGAGAACTTTCTTATTTAAATGAGTTAGCAAGTCATTGGAAAGGTTCTGGATTTTAGGAGCATCAGGAGGTCTGCTAGCTGCTTGTACTATCAGACTTGTTCAGAGAACTGGTACTGTAACTCTCATTTACATTTACTGATGAAACAATGTGATATATGACTCTTTCCCCTACATCTTGTCTATGTTAGCTTTGTTATTGAGCATGTTTTTCTTCTTGAATGATAATTTCATTGCTAGTTGATGTCTTTTTCTGGTAATGCTTATCTTTTAATGTATGAACCACAACATAGTATCTTTGTTGGATTTTTGTGATATGTTTGGGCATCTTCATCAGTTTATGTATGTGATTCAGTTGTTGCTTTTACTCTGAATGTATTCCCTGTATGATCTTGAAGCTTACAACCAAAAACACATAAACAAAACCCTAAACCCTAGTTTGAATTGAGTTTTTCTCTTGAGATTGTGTTGGCTTGTTTCCCCTAGCCTTAGGAACAATTTCTGACACAAACACCTAGTCTCACAATGATTTCAAATTCAAATTATTGGAATAGAAGTAGCCATCGAAAAATTCTCCCATGGTGTAAGGGTTTATTTACAATATATTTTAATGCTTGGTGGTCGGTATAAAAAATGAAAGGGTTGGCTAGTAGGTAATGTCAATACTTTTGTAGTGCAAAAAACATTCCTAAGGCTTCTCTCTCTATTGTCGAATAGTTTATTTCTTATATATTTAGTTTTTTACTATTGTAAACTATGGGGTAGTCCATTCTGTCGTCCCCTGGTTGAGTTAAGATTGCTCCTATTGCTAGGCCTGATGCGTCGATGTGTACATGGAATTTGGTCGACCAATTCGGGAACCTTAGAATGGGTGCTTTGACTAGCTTCCTTTTTAGTGTTTTAAATGATATGTTGCATTCCTCTGTCTAGTCGAACTCCTGATCTTCTCTTAATAGTTCTTCTAATGGATAGGTCAGATATGAATAGTACCTTATGAATTTCCTGTAATATCCTGTATGACCAAGTAGTACCCTGACTTGTTTTGGGTTCACCGGTGGTTTTAAGTCGAGGATAATTTTTATTTTTTCAAAGCCGACCTTGATGCCTTCCTTGCAGACAATGTATCCTAATAGTATGGGTTAGAAATATGCATTTCCTTATGTTCAGAGATAGCTGGATTTGTCTGCATCGTTCCAACATGAACCTTAGCCATTTGCAGTGATATTTCAACATAGAGTATATTGTCCAATCATCGAAATATACTGCCATTTTTTTGTAAATATATTCTTGAAATGTTTTGACCACAATTCTCGAAAATGCTACAGGTGCATTTTTTAGTCCAAAAGGAATAACTCTATAAGCAAATGAGCCAAATTCACATACGAATGTTGTCTTTTTCTGGTCTTGTTTGCCTATTGGTACTTGGTTATAACCTGAGAATCCGTCTATAAATGAGTAGCATTCATGTCCTGCAACCTCATTTAATATTTCATCCACATAAGGCGTTGGAAATGGGTCTGTCAATGTGACTTTGTTTAAGTCTCTGAAGTCGACACAGATCCTTAGCTTGGTTGGGTCGTGTTTCTTTGGTTGAACAACCATTGGACTTGCCCATTCCGATTAGCCAATAGGGTAGATATGTAATGTCCCAAGTATGTTGTACAAACCTAAACACTCTTCAATTCTGTAAATTATGTTAAAATTTATGAACTTGAATTAATTTACACAATGACTTCTCGGACTGGGCAAATAAGGGGTTTATTATGGGAAGTTTTGCAGGAAAAAGGAGTGAGCAGCGAGCAGAAACCAAAGAAAATTAGACATGGAATTACCTCTCCCCTATCACATTTATATCTAGTGCCATTTAGGTTTCAGAATCTGCTGCGCGGAAACCTACTACCACGCTTCTGGGCAACCAAACCGTGAAACTAAGGAGGGTAGTTCGGTCTATTTTAAGCAGGGGCTTATGGAAAATTGAAAAGGGTTGTTCAAGTATTAATATAGCATAACTAAAGGTTTTGTATATATTTTTATATATTCTAGAAGGTTCTGAGAATTTTTGGATGAATTTGGGTTTTTACGGCAGTTTTGTCCAAGAAAAACCCTGCGCAGAGGAGAATCCAAAAATGTGGTACAGACTCAAATAAAAATGAATATTGAGTTTTATATGGTAATTTGGGTCTGTTAGTGACCCATAGGAACTGACATATCTCATATTAAGTTAACAAAAATGGTTTTACATCAATTTTACCAAAACTAGTTATTAAATGCTAGTAATCTAGCTAGGGTAAAAAAAAACAATTAAATCATCTCAAATGAATTTCTGTAAAACATGAGAACTGTAACAGGGGTAAATATCAGTTCATTTAATACGTAAACTCCCTTCAATTACTTCCCCAACCTGACATATTCCTTATAGCACTCATTTTATTCAACTTCCCCCATACATTGCTAAAATAGGCCTTTTAGGCAAAAATAAAGACAATAATATTTATGGGCAGAGATGTTTTGACCTGATACATGTAATTTGTAGAATATTATGACCCTACAGAATATAAATTACATCATTTACTGACCATTACAAGGATGCTCCAAATACAAGGGGCAGGAGGCCCAAATCATGACAAGCAAGGGTTGTGAGCATAAGTAAAGCTAGGGCTTCATTGGATATGGACCTGACCTTGATGGAGGATGCAAATAACTCTATAAATCCTTCATTTCCTACAATATAGTGCTCCACACCTGGAATGGAAGAAAATGGGATGGAAGGAGAGGGGAACGGAAGGATGGGGCTCATCTCCCAGTAGTCTGAGGCACAACACTCAGAAATAATGCTCACATAAGCATTCAACAATCAAATAATCAACCAAACTGAAGAAATGGGTTCAAAATTATCTTTTATAGACTTGTGGATGACCTGCTTAGTAAGTTGAGGCCAATCGTGACCTGTGAGAGGAAGTCAACCCCATGGGTGACCTAACCCTAGCCACAAAAGTGCCTCCTTTGGGAAATTAGGCAAGTAGGACCATGTGGAATTGTTTCTAATTCCAAATCATCCTTCACAATTAGAAACTACACCCTCCCTTAGTCAAAATATGCCTCTTTTGAGTTATGACAACTTTCTACTTTTCCTGGTTCATAAGGAAACTCTTTCTTTCCTTAAAAAACTTTCCTGCTTTTACCTCTTTCTGCTTTTTCTACTTTTAGAAAACTTTCCTTTATTCTCTTGCTTGCTTTTGTCATGGACTTTCTTATTTTTACTAAGGAAAGTTGACTAGATTTCCCAAATGCACCCTCCTGACATGGCAGCTTTAATTCCACATCATTATTGTGCATAATAAATAAAATTGCTGAAATAAAATTAAATACATGCCTTAGAACAATTATTAG
>LPNX010704617.1:26436-44843 GCA_001517045.1 Pseudotsuga menziesii
TACTAACTTTTACAGGACCATATGGAGGAATCCATTGTTACTGAAGAAGTGCTAAGAGATTGGCCGACTCATTATGGGCAGGTCTATCATCAGAGCAGGCAGACACGACAAGGCATTCAGGCCTTGGAAAGTCGGAAAATGACCGAGGTAGAACTGAGGCAGACCCTTGAAGAGCAGATTGTGATGGAAAGTAGCAAGCTGCAAAAACTCGAACGAGAAGCTCATCAGTGGGTACAGCAAGCCTTACCAAACTTGGAGAAGGTTGACCACATCTATCCACAAATGAAAAGACTCCTGGATACCACCGAAGAACAAAACCAACTGTTGGGTCCTAGCATGGAAAATATTGCAGAAATGCCTATGGCCGAAAATATGTCGGTATTATCAAGTGTAACAACTCTAACCATCGACATCCAGAAAGCCCTGCAGACATGGACAGATTTCCAGTGTCAACTTGCCATCACAGCTCCCGCCATCGTCGAAGTGTACGTTCAGAGACGACCGACCATCCGACTACATAGTCCTCACCAGGAGCAAGTCTGACAGGTTCAACAGGACTTCATTTTTTGTACTTGCCTTTTTTCTTCGGGACGAAGAAATGTTTTGTTTGTGGGGGAGATGTAGAAGGAGAGAGTCGACGTAGGTCGACTTGAACGAAGACCGACTTAGTCGATCAGCCAACTAAGTCGAGGGACCGACTTAGTCGATCAGCCGACTAAGTCGGTCGGCCGAGCAAACACAGTAATTAAGACTGCTAACTAATAGTTGTGTCGGTTCACCGAACCGACAGGTAGTTATCTTGTAACTGTTTGTAATCTGTATATATTAGGCTGTTGAGCCTCACAAGAACCCAGTTCAGTTCTTGGCTTTGTACGATCTATTGAGAATAATATAATCTGTTTATCCTATCTGTTCTTGTCTCTTGTATCTGTGTATATTTTTGTATGTATTATTGGTAACCTTATGTGATCCATGAGATTACAACAATCATCCAAAAGCAAACAACCATCGAAATTTGAGCAAGAACAACAACCATATCGCCTGCAATGCAACACACGAAAGTGATATAATTAGCAAACATACAAAAATCGAAATAACAAAAAATACGTAATAAACAGAAATAAAACAAGCCAATACCTGTACAGAATAACTTCAAAATTGGACATCGATAGCAAATACACCCCAAAAACATTACAAATTTACAGGCGCGTTGAAGACTTGGATGTTCACACCACTTGACTGACTCGGCGACTGACCCTTAAATTGCATAAGCGCAACCTGAGCATTAAGCTCCCGTATCTTTTCTTTGTTCTTATCATTCTCACTCTGTAATTTAAGAACCCTTCTAATTAGCTTGTTCTTATGATTTTTTAGACGCAAGAGATGCTTATCACTTGAGTCTATTTTCTCCTTCAACTTAAGATTATCGGCCTCCATCAAATCACAATTAGCTATCACTTCATTCATCCTTTCTTCCATCCTGCGTATTTTGTCTAAGAGACAATTCACAAACAATGGGTGCATCATATCCCCGACTTCACGAAAAACAGGAGATCTTGTCTCTACAGACTTCTCATTAGATGGAAGATCAATAACAGGATCCTCCCGAACGTCTTTATCAAACACAGGAATTTCCTTACTAATCACAGGAGGACTCTCATCAACAAAGTTCGAGACAAACTCAGGCTGAACAACGTTATCATTAACAGGCAGTGGAAGATCTGCTTCTTCATCATCTATGATAACAGTCTCAACATGAACATTATCAGTCACGGGAGTTTTGACAGTATTACCGTTTGCCATGCTCCTAGTAAATCTGCCTACCAGCTTGGCTTTCGGTCTGTCTCGTCCACGATTGCAAATTTTATCAATATTGTTTTGTGGTGTAATAGGTGACAGAGATGAAAATCTCCTCACGCGTTTAGAAACCAGAGGAGTATCAGCACTTCTCACTGGATTAGACACAGAATCATTGCAAGATTTAGGACTCATACGGCTAGGGTTAGACAAGGGTTTACGTAAAGAAGGGACCAAAACTGGACTCAGCTCTTTATGCTTGTTGCATTCCTCAGGGTTGTCAAATTGGCAATGGAAAAAAGAGGAAAATCCATTAGACTCGATGAACTCGTCCCAAGACCGGTTTGACTTCGACAGCTCCTTATCAATTAACATGCGGACTAAGCCATGGTGAAAGAGACTATGACTAACATGTTTAGGACCCTTTTTAATGGCAGCAGACATCTTAAACATAATTTGCAACAAATAATAAGGTAATTTCAGCGGGAAACCTATAAACGCAGACAACAGCCTGAGATGATAGACGTACGCTGAAGACAAGCGCCCTTCACAAGTCAGGTATCTGTGGATCAAGTCAAGAACAGGGCGCCACTCCTTTTTGAAATATTTGTGAGCTACTCCACTGCGGAACGATACTTCTTGACCAGGGTTCTTTAGTAGCTGCCGCCACTCAGTAATGTCCATCCTCTTATATTTAAACCACCTCTCACCGGTCAGTGACAAACCAGTGGCCAGCGCCACTGATCGCTCATCTACTCTAAAATGGAGGTCACCCACTTTAGCTTGAAAATCAACCAACGACAGAGAAAAAACCCTTGTGACCTCGGGGTTCGAATCCGAGAATTTCCTTATAAACGGCATCCACCCAACTGCCTCGACCTTTGCTGATAGCTCAGGGTTCAACTCCAGCAATTTCATTTCGCAAGGCTCGACCCTCACCACCAGCACCATGACCGACCGTATCAAGGCACGTAACCGCACACAGAACAAATACCACATCTCGGCACAAGATAGAAAATTAGAGAACGAGCACTCTGGGTGAAGACTAAGCAAGAACAAGCAATGAAACTTAACCTTGTGATAAGCAAAATAAGCCATGAACAAATGCAAACTACACCCCTGCAAGTTCGGCATAAATGAATACATTATCGCTCAGAGAGGTAATTGATTAATGAGGAATGACGGTCGAATACTCCAGATAACTCATGTTATCATTCTATAACTGGCATTAATAATATGAGGCCCTTCGCTGTACATGAAACAGGTGTTCCATCGACAGGTAGCCACGATGGAGGACAAGTACTGGGACTTAAATATGATGGACAGGGTTTAGTACCAGTGTCATGATAGCATATCGACTTTGCAACAGGTGGATCAGAATGGATGCTACGACATAAACGGATTTGACGATAAACCATAATACATATCACCCTTACCGTAGATTCGACTTACCCTTCAAAGGTGGCGGACAATACAACATAATACAAACCATCAAGTCGAAACTAGACTATGGAATATAAACCATATAAAAATCGATATGAACAGTTAATATCAACGATGGTTTGTAAACTCAGGATATGGCACGTAAGACATATGTCCTTGGAAACTTTAGGCTTTATCAGAGTTATAAAGACCTAACCATTCATAACCATCAATCAACTTACTAATGAAATCCATAATAATATGGCAAACCATACCAAGATCAAAATATCCCGATATCGTAACCTTATAAATAGTTATAGTAACAAAATCAAACAATAAAATCAGTTTATAATGTTTTGGATAAGATGCAAGACTAGGATGACGATAACAGGTATAGGAATCATTAATACTCATCCTTTGATTTTTTAAGTATAAATCCACCCAAAATAATAACTTCATAGTAGTGATTTCGTTAATCTAATATAGTTTACAAAGGTTGTTTAAAAATATGGAATTTCACTGAATCAGTAGCTCAAGGAAGGCCACCCTTTCAATAGCTGGTAATTCATTGGATTTGTCCCTTTAAAATTTGAACGTTTCATCAAACAAAATGGGATTTTGTTTGATGAAATATGTTTTTTAAAGGCTGTTGAGCAGGGGCACAATAGATGGTGACTTGCTGGGCAGAACAATTATCTCTTTTCTTTGACCTGAAATCATGCAAACAAAGAAATTAAATCCTTAATATAATCCATTATACAAAGATTACTATTTTAACATCTTAAACAGATTCAAGCATTTCACAGCTCTAAAAATTACCAGAAAATTACAGTTTCATTCATTCATTTGATCAAGATCAGGTTTCTAACAAAAATCAGTCCTTAAAGAGTAAGACAGTAAAATGGCTTAGTCTTAAAGAATAAATCTCAATACCAAAAGCATGGCCCTGCTGCTAGCAGGTGTCCATAGCCTCGACAGGGTTGCTTCAAAACCCATAGAATGCCAGTATCCCATCTGCTAGTTATAAATATACAATTCTGGTCCGAGTGAACTGTTACCATTATTTTCTTTTTAATTTTGTTACTCATGAAGGCCATGGTTCAGGCTTGGTAACCAGATAGTAACCATGTCAGTCACCAGTCTGCATTACAGTAAAATGAACCGGCTCGTGATGAGACCTTTCATCCCTCAGAGTTTTTTGTCCAAGGGTCATTGCCCAGGCTTGGTGACCGGAGACGACAATGTCACTGGATGCAAACCTATGATCCTAAGCAGATCAGCTCGTTATGAGACCTTCTGTCCTTCAGATTGTTTTTGCAAATGTTCAAGTCCATCCTTGTCCAGAACGTAGTTATTGTTGATCTCAAATGAGATTATCTTAGCAGATAGGGAGGCAAATCTGATCCTCTTTACAAGAAGGGATGGCGTAAAATATTTAAATAGATAACTTTGCCAAGTATTTCCCTAATCCCTTTGGGCAAATCTTCACAGAGACTGATATAATTACTTAATATTAACGTGGTTTAAGACTTTCTGGTAAAATCTAGAACGATGAAACACCATTCTTTGTTCAAAAAGTAAAATAGCATGACAGTTCCCAGGATAGTAATGTCTTCATGCATGATTTACAGATCAATTGCAGAACTTGAAAACAGTCATCAGTTTGAGGTTTGATAAATTGACCAGGCTCGCAACACGCAAATAAAACAACAAATAAATATGGGAAAATATAAACAAATCAAAAGAAAAGGAAATAAAATCCACCAAGCAAGCACACCACACCAGGTATATACAGGATAATCCCTTGAGGGGGATCAGAAAAAATATCTCTTAATCAGGTGACCATTTACTGGAAGGTTGTCAATGTCACCTTCCAATGTTTGCAACCTGAAAGTGCTAGGACCAAGTTTTTCTGTAATAATAAATGGTCCCAGCCACAGGCATTGGAACTTTGTATGTTTTCCTTTATCTTCGTGCTTCTTGTCCCATTTCAGGACTAAGTCACCTACTTCCAAATATCGACTGACCGACTTTCTGAGATCAAACCAACGCTTCACGGTCTGCTGGTGTTTATCAAACTTTTTCTTAGCCAACTCCCTATCTTCCTCCAGTTTATGCAAGGTGTTAATTTGATGTTCCATGGAAGAACATGGTGTCTCCTGCACTGACTGGGAAAGCTGTAAAGAGGGTAAGAACAAATGAGGAGGCAAAATAGCTTCCTTGCCATATACCAAGAAAAAGGGAGAGTTTCCTATGGCATCTTTGGGAGTCACTCTGTCATCCCACAAGGCATTCGATAAGGCATTATGCCAATTCTTGTGATGATTTACCACCGTACGTTTCAGAATCTTGATTAAATTTTTATTAGAAGATTTTGCTAACCCGTTACCCTAGGGATAATAATTAGTTGAATACTTTAATTTTATTCCCTTTTCCAATGCATACTCAGTTAATTTAACAGAAGAAAAATAAGTTGCATTGTCAAATATCAAGGATTCAAGAACACCGAATCTGGTGATAATAAAAGAATCAAGGAATGATATCACCTGTTCCGAATTAACTACTCGCAAAGGGATGGATTCAACCCATCTGGTGAAGTAGTCTGTGGCTGTCAAAATGTATTTATGCTGCTGTGAAGAAGCTGGTGTGATTGGGCCAACAATATCCAGACCCCATTGCTGAAATGGGACTTCGATAATAACCGGCTGGAGGGGTAACGCTGCCTTCTTCAGTCTGCCTCCTGCTCTTTGACACTCCTGACACTTCCTGGCGAAAGCATATGCGTCTTTGAATAATGTGGGCCAGTAGTAACCAGCTTTAAGTATCTTATGGGCAGTGGTTTCTCCGCTAAAGTGTCCTCCGGCTGGCCCTGCATGTAGTTGAGATAACACATTATCAGCCTCATTTCTTTCTAGACAACGAAGGAGAACTCCTTCGAAATTATTTCTAAACAAAATGTTATCAATAAGCTGATAAGGGGCAGATCTCAATCTCAAAGCTCTTTTATTACGTGGTTCTAAATGTTCAGGAGCATTCCCATGCAATAAAAAGAACTTAATATCATTATACCAAGTATCAGAAGGAGTAGAGATCGGAAAAACTTCCCTTTCAAATAAAGAAGGTTCGCTAAAGAAGTTCAGATCAGATTCAGAACTGTCCGCAGACCCAGCTGCTAGCTTGCAGAGTCCTTGTCCCCTGACAATCTTTAAAGGTTTTATTTCCAGGTCGTATTCCTGAAGTGTTGTGACCCAATGTGCTCGTTTTTCACCAAGATCCTTTTGCACCAAGAGATTTCTAACTGCAGAATATGGTACAATGACTTTGGTGTGGGACTTCAGCAAGTAAGGCCTGAAGTGTTCGACAGATTTGAAAACAGTGAAAGCTTGCTTGTCTACTTCTGGGTAGTTCAACTTTGCACCGTTCAAACCAGAACTCGTAAAAGCGATAGGAGCTTCATTATTTTCCTAGTTTTTATGTGTCAGAACAGCAGCATATGAAGAATCATAAGCAAATGTATACAAAATGAAAGGTTTGGAAAAATCTGGGCTAGTTAGAGTAGGAGCTTCCGCAATAGATTTTAAGATGTCATGGAAAGATTGCTTCTCATCAGTAGACCATTTAAAATCGGCATCTTTCTTGATCATTTTTTGAAGCCGCCTAACAATTTTCGTGAACCCAGGAATAAATCTAGAAACAAAATTTATCTTCCCAAGAAATGACTGCATGGACTTCTTTGAGTGAGGCATCGAAATTTGTGATATAGCACAGGTACGTTCTGGGTCAATATTGATGCCTTGTTTAGAAACAACAAAACCCAGCAACTTACCTTCTGTGACTGAAAAGATAGATTTCTTAGGATTTAGAGAAATCCCATACTTCCTGCAACGCTCAAAAACTCTCCTGAGATGAGTTAAATGATCAAATCTATTTTTTGAAAAGACAGTAATATCATCAAGATAAATAACAACAAACTTATCGATCAGACCTCTGAAGGCGATATCCATTGCCCTCTGAAATGTTCCTCCGGAATTTATGAGACCAAATGGCATCTTCCTATATGCATAGGTTCCCCAAGGAGTCCTAAAAGTTGTTTTCAACTGGTCAGATTTGGATACTAACACTTGGTTGTACCCTGAAAAACCATCTAGAAGTGAAAACATTTCAAATCCGGAGACCTGTTGCAAGATTTCCTCCATTGGAGGAACAGGATAATTGTCCTTATCTGAAACCTTATTCAGGTTTCAGAAATCGACACATAACCTGATATCACCATTTTTCTTTCTAACGGGGACAAGATTTGCCACCCACTGTGCATGCCGAACCGGGAAAATTATTCTGGCGGCAAGGAGTTTATTCAGCTCCTTCTTGATAGCTGGTTCTAGGTTAGGATGCATTTTCCTCAATTTTTGTTGAAAAGGCTTAGCCTCTGGTTTCATAGGAATGACATGTTGCATTATATTAGGGTCAAACGTTTTCAGGTCGTCATACGTCCATGCAAATATGTATTTGAACTCATTGAAGAGTTTAATGAAGGATGTTTTTTTCATGGGGAGTACATGTACTACCCAGATTTACACATTGAGGGTTGTGTTCAGTACCTAGATTTACAATATCAGATTGCATGATGGAGCTATTAGTTTTACAATTCCTTGCAGCTTTAAATTTATCCTTCAAGTCATAGAATTTCTCAAGTTTGATTACTGATCTGGAAAGAGCACTAACCTGATTGAGAGATTCCTGAATTGAGCAAGGCTTATGGATTACCGCAAAATTATATAGATCCTCATCGTGAGTCATTTCGTCAATGACCGCATCCTTAAAAGTATCCTTCAAAGTCAAAATATCGATCAACTGCTCGTCGTTGTCGAAGACTCTCCAATTTGCTATGTTGTCAGGTATAGAAGGTCTGAAAAACAATTCAACCGAGAAAGAATCAGTAAGCATTCTTTCGGATGTAATTAATCTTGAAGCAACATTAGCTAAAAGATCAGCTTCGTGATTTAGATAATGAGGGATGGAACTTATGTTAAATGCTTCAAATGCTAATAGTAAATTCCATACCTCTGCCTGATAATTTCTTAGGTGCCCAGCAATGCAATGTATAGTGTTATGTACCTGTCTAACAATTATCTCAGAGTCCCCTAACACTACCAAAGCTTTGGCTCCCAGGTCAATTGCTTTTTTCAGCCCTTGAATCAGAGCTTTGTATTCAGCCACGTTGTTGGTGCATTCAAATTCTAACCTGCAGGAAATGAAATATCTTTTCCCATAGGGGTCTATCAGCAAGAAACCTACACCAGCCCCTTCTTTTTACTTAGATCCGTCGAAATATAAAGACCAAAGACCATTGTTTAGATCTAAGTGTGCCACATTTGGGACTGGAATTTCATCTGGAACTTGTGAAAAATGGAAGATTTCAGACTGCTGTTCTGCACCTGTTATTGATGAAGTTTTAGCTTCGAAATCCCCAAAGAAAGAGTCTGCCATATAGTTTCCCATTATGGTATCGGTGAATAATACTGCTTCATTCGAATCATCCAATTCGGTGACGGTATGCTTCATGTAGCATTCCCGATCAATTCTGATTTTATTCGGGTGACCATTATGAGATATCCATAAGTGTGACCAATCAGTAGCAAAATATCCCTTCAATTTCTCAAACCAATCTCTACTGAGAAATAGACCATATGCTTCTGGGATGTCTGCTACAATTATATCAATAATAAAATTGACTTGAGGATTCGAAGCTAACCTTATCAACACCTCTTTCAACTTACCTATTACTTTTACATTTGAACGATCAAGCTGTACAATACTTGTATCACAAGGCAAAGGGACAGCATTAAGTATTTTACATACGGAGTATGGCATAACATTTTTGGAGGCCCCTGATTCTATCATGCAGTTGTGCACTTTACGATTGCATATTTCAAACTTAAGTAAAAAAGGTGGAGTTGAAGAATCATATTTCTTGCCTATGGATGATGCATTGACTGAAGATCTTGTTGGGTTATCTTTAGTGTTAGCAGAGCTGTTTTGACTTGAAGGGGTTTTTCCACTTTTACTTGGAGACACCCCTTGCATCATTTTATCCCTAATCACTGGTAACTTAAGTAGTTCATAGATAGAGATATTGGCCCTAATTTTCTTTAAATCTTCAATCAGATCGTATTCTAAATCAAGAGAGGGTGCAGATTTACTATTTGCAGGTTGAGTTTTTGCTTGTGCATCTGAACTATTATCTGTAGCAGTTGTAGAAGGTTCCCCTAAGGGTTGATATTTCTTTCTTCTAGTGTTATACTGATGCTGATTTACATTGACTACACCTACATCTTCATCATCATTCAATTCTGAAGTATCCCAAAAGTGACTGATAACTTGAGGAGGTTTATCTTCTGTGTCATTATCTTTATCTTGGGTGCCTTCAGAACTCTGTCCTGAAGATTGAGTTTCGTTTTCAGATGATGTTTCTAGACCTGAAACTAATAGCTTGAGGAAACTATTAATTTCATCAACACTATTAGCTTCAGACGGTGGAGTCTGTCTGGGAGCTGTATTCGGGAATGGCCTTCTGAAAGGTTGTCTAGGTGGTTCTTTAGGAGGAGTGCTTTCAGAAGTGCCTTTCTTTAAATAAATGATTTCATTAGACAGTTTTTTAATAACTCTTTGTAGGCTATCTAGGTCTAATGAATCCTGACCTTTTTTCTTAGGGTTTGTGTTCTTGGTAGGAATGTCAGTCTTCTTATGAGAAGAATATGCAGCATCTGTGTCTACTCCAGGATTTGCCTTTATGGCAGACATATCTTTCTCAACCTTAATTGCTTCTTCAAAGTTTTAAGCAAGGGTAAGTTTGACCTTTTGTCTGACAAACATTGCCATTGACACAGGCAAGGCTGAAGTGTAAAATTCAATAGTGACATCCTCAGCTGGCCTTGAAGCAGCAGGGATCCTATTTCTTAGAGTAAGGAATCGCTGGTTGAAATCTTTGACCTTTTCCTTGGTTTCCATGCGAATTCTAGACAATTCTAACACCAAGGCAGCTGGAGTCTTGTCATCTCCAAATTTGTTCATAAAAGTGAGGTCGAATTCGTTCCAGCTGGTAATAGAACTAGTTGTAAGCGAAAAATACCACGTCGAAGCTTTACCCTCAAATGTATAAGGGAAAATCCGATAGACTACATATTCATATTCAACATCTAGGATCCGAACAGCTAACATAAACTTCTTGACATGATCTTCCGCTGGCTCTTTCGACTCGGGGTTGAACTTGGGTAACAACTTCTCAGGATGCTTAGGTAAAGGATGTTGATCACCTGGGACAGCCACTGCATCCTGAGCTAACCATGGCATATTAGCATTAGGGTTTGGGGGATTTACACCTGCCATGTTTCTTGGAGTTGGAGGCGGTGAAGGTGGTGTTTGAAGAATACGAGGAGGGGAATGAGGTGGTGATGGTGGTTGACCAGACCCTCCTGAAGCAGGTGGTCCTGAAGAAGAGGAAGGCTGATTGGTGCCTGTTAGAGGTTGTTGTATTTGAATATCGGGAATGACACCTAAAGACTGCTCTTGGTCTCCTGAAGCAGGTTCAGGATGACGAGTACGAGGCTGGGTGATCTACGGAAGAGATAATTCAGTGGGCTGGCGCCCAGTGAGATTTGAATAAGCCCTTATTAAAATTCTATGAGATTCGTTTATGGCTTGCTCGTACTGGTCAATTTCTTCAGGTAGGTGAATACCGGGAGAGTTGAACTGAGAGATCAGATTTCAAACAGAGTCACTCACTGGGGTTTCATTCACTCGTGATGAACGGTGAGAGCGTGGTTGTGCAGTTGACTGTATTTGAGGGGTGATAGGCTGATTAACTTTGTTTACAGGATTGTCTTCATCAACCATTTGCCTAGGTTGGCCCTCCTTCTAGCGCCATTGTTGACGGGCGTAGATGACTATGCACGCAACGGGGGAGACAACCCAGACCGAGATCCTTAAAACAGGCTCCAAGCTGTTTGGGATGGTTGTTCCCGACAGGTTTAAAGGTTCTGTTAGCCTGAAAGTCTAACTGTATAAAAATATAAGAGATAGATCTAACACTACTGATTATTGATCAGATATGTATCTATGTCTATACAAATTAATAAATGTTATTAACTACAGTATTAATAAACTAAGTTAATTCAGTTTATAAAGATGGAAAATTAAATAAGTATTAACAAGCTTGATTAATAAATAAGATACAGTATATACATCTATATATTAATCAATAATGAAAAGAATAATCTGCATATAACATGAGTAAAAAAAACATCTGTTTCAAATAGATTTTTTAAACAATATAATTAACAGAAAAAGAAAAATGTATTATCCTAACCTATATACTATCCTTATCAGGAGCAATGCGAAGTTTAAACTGAAATCAGATCTGCTAACAGGAATATCAATAATCTTGAAAATATTTGAAATAAATTTAGAAATCACCAAGACCATGCAATAGACGTGTAAACCACGTACGTAACGATGTCAGTCACCAATTTACAACATGGAATTTACTAACAAAACGATAATCAGCATAAGTCAATAGCCAAACATAATATATTTGCACAATTCCATAAAAGAGATTATGACAAACATGCATAATATAGAAAAACAGTAACAAGACTAGGGATAGCATACACATGTGCTAAGCATAAAACTGTAAACATATATATAATTTATCACCAGTTTAAAGATTGTATCTGCTGACAGGAAGCCGTCTCTAGTTACAAAAGATCAAACCGCAGTCTTGTTGTCTCTTTTCCCCAAACTATCCACCCCTTAACCCACATGCTATCTCCCCTTAAATACATGTAATCTCCAAAGAGAAACAGTCCTAAAAACTAGAGATAGCAAAATCGAACCCTCTAACCAATTTCCCTTAAAAATGACAAGTAAGACATGTCATTTTTCCATATACGTAAAAACGCCAAGAAATGATAAAGATTCGACCCATAAATATCGAAAATCTCAACGATGAAACAACATCTGGAAGACTTGATAGTCGATTTGTTCCGATTATGTGGGGGATCATCCAAAAGCAAACAACCATCGAAATCTGAGCAAGAACAGCAACCATATCGCCTGCAATGCAAAACACGAAAGTGATATAATTAGCAAACATACAAAAATCGAAATAACAAAAACTACGTAATAAACAGAAATAAAACAAGCCAATACCTGTACAGAATAACTTCAAAATTGGACACCGATAGCAAATACACCCAAAAAACATTACAAATTTACAGGCGCGTTGAAGACTTGGATGTTCACACCACTCGACTGACTCGGCGACTAACCCTTAAACTGCATAAGCGTAACCTGAGCATTAAGCTCCCGTAGCTTTTCTTCGTTCTTATCATTCTCACTCTGTAATTTAAGAACCCTTCTAATCAGCTTGTTCTTATGATTTTTTAGACGCAAAAGATGCTTATCACTTGAGTCTATTTTCTCCTTCAACTTAAGATTATCGGCCTCCATCAAATCGCGATTAGTTATCACTTCATTCATCCTTTCTTCCATCCTGCGTATTTTTTCTAAGAGACAATTCACAAACAATGGGTGCATCATATCCCTGACTTCACGAAAAACAGGCGAGCTTGTCTCTACAGACTTCTCATTAGATGGAAGATCAATAAGAGGATCCTCCCAAATGTCTTTATCAAACACAGGAATTTCCTTACTAATCACAGGAGGACTCTCATCAACAAAGTTCGAGACGAACTCAGGCTGAACAATGTTATCATTAATAGGCAATGGAAGATCTGCTTCTTCATCATCTATGATAACAGTCTCAACCTGAAAATTATCAGTCACGGGGGTTTTGACAGTATTACCTTTTTCCATGCTCCTAGTAAATATGCCTACCAACTTGGCTTTCAGTCTGTCTCGTCCACGATTGCAAATTTTATCAATATTGTTTTGTGGCGTAATCGGTGACAGAGATGAAAATCTCCTCACGCGTTTAGAAACCAGAGGAGTATCAACACTTCTCAATGGATTAGACACAGGATCATTGCAATATTCAGGACTCATATGGCCAGGGTTAGACAAGGGTTTATGTAAAGAAGGGACCGAAACTGGACTCGGCTCTTTATGCTTGTTGCATTCCTCAGGGTTGTCAAACTGGCAATGGAAGAAAGAGGAAAAGCCATTAGACTCGACGAACTCATCCCAAGACCGATTTGACTTCGACAGCTCCTTATCAATTAACATGCGGACTAAGCCATGGTGAAAGAGACTATGACTAACATGTTTAGGACCCTTTTTAATGGCAGCAGACATCTTAAATAGACTTTGCAACAAATAATAAGGTAAGTTCAGCGGGAAACCTATAAACGCATACATCATCCGGAGATGATAGACGTACGCTGAAGACAAGCAGCCTTCACAAGTCAGGTATCTATGGATCAAGTCAAGAACAGGGTGCCACTCCTTTTTGAAATATTTGTGAGCTACTTCACTGCGGAACGATACTTCTTGACCAGGGTTCTTTAGTAGCTTCCGCCACTCAGTAATGTCCATCCTCTTATATTTAAACCACCTCTCACCGGTCAGTGACAGACCAGTGGCTAGCGCCACTGATCACTCGTCTACCCAAAAATGGAGGTCACCCACTTCAGCTTGAAAATCAACCAACGACAGAGTAAAAACCCTTGTGACCTCGAGGTTCGAATCCGAGAATTTCCTTATAAACGGCATCCACCCAACTGCCTCGACCTTTGCTGACAGCTCAGGGTTCGACTCCAGGAATTTCATTTCGTAAGGCTCGACCCTCACCACCGGCACCATGACTGGCCGTGTCAAGGCACGTAACCGCACACAGAACAAATACCACAGCTCGGCACAAGACAACAAATTAGAGAATGAGCACTCCGGGTGAAGACTGACCAAGAACAAGCAATGAAACTTAACCTTGTGATAAGCAAAATAAGCCATGAACAAACGCAAACTACACCCCTGCAATTTTGGCATAAACGAAGACATTATCGCTCAGAGAGGTAATCAATTAATGAGGAATGATGGTCGAAGACTCCAGATAACTCATGTTATCATTATTTAACTGGCATTAATAATATGAGGCCCTTCGCTGTACACGAAACAGGTGTTCCATCGACAGGAAGCCACGATGGAGGACAAGTATTGGGACTTAAACGTGATGGAAAGGTTTCAGTACCAATGTCATGATAGCATATCGACTTCGAAACAGGTGGATCAGAATGGAGGCTACAACATGAATTGATCTGACGATAAACCATAATACATATCACCCTTACCGTAGATTTGACTTACCCTTCAAAGGTGGCGGACAATACAACATAATACAAACCATCAAGTCGAAACTAGACTATGGAATATAAACCATAAAAAAATCGATATGAACAGTTAATATCAACGATGGTTTGTAAACTTAGGATATGGCACGTAAGACATATGTCCTTGGATACTCTAGGCTTTATCAGAGTTATAAAGACCCGACCATTCATAACCATCAATCAACTTACCAATGAAATCCATAATAATATGGCAAACCATACCAAGATCAAAATATCCTGATATCGTAACCTTATAAATAGTTATTGTAACAAAATCAAACAATAAAATCAGTTTATAATGTTTTGGATAAGATGCAAGACTAGGATGAGGATAACAGGTATAGGAATCATTAATACTCATCCTTTGATTTTTTAAGCATAAATCCACCCAAAATAATAACTTCATAGTAGTGATTTCGTTAATCTAATATAGTTTACAAAGGTTGTTTAAAAATATGGAATTTCACTGAATCAGTAGCTCAAGGAAGGCCACCCTTTCAGTAGCTGGTAATTCATTGGATTTGTCCCTTTAAAATTTGAACGTTTCATCAAACAAAATGGGATTTTGTTTGATGAAATATGTTTTTTAAAAGCTGTTGAGCAGGGGCACAACAGATGGCGACTTGCTGGGCGGAACAGTTATCTCTTTTCTTTGACCTAAAATCATGCGAACAAAGAAATTAAATCCTTAATATAAGCCATTATACAGAGATTACTATTTTAACATCTTAAACAAATTCAAGCATTTCACAGTTCTAAAAATTACCAAGAAAATTACAGTTTCATTCATTCATTTGATAAAGATCAGGTTTCTAACAAAAATCAGTCCTTAAAGAGTAAGACAGTAAAATGGCTTAGTCTTAAAGAATAAAATCTCAATACCACAAGCATGGCCCTGCTGCCAGCAGGCGTCCATAGCCTCGACAGGGTTGCTTCAAAACCCACAGAATGCTAGTATCCCATCTGATAGTTATAAATATACAATTCTGGTTCGGGTGAACTGTTACCATTATTTTCCTTTTAATTTTGTTACTCATGAAGGCCATGGTTCAGGCTTGGCAACCATATAGTAACCATGTCAGTCACCAGTCTGCATTACAGTAAAATGAACCAGCTCGTGATGAGACCTTTCATCCCTTAGAGTTTTCTGTCCAAGGGTCATTGCCCAGGCTTGGTGACCGGAGACGACAATGTCACTGGATGCAAACCTATGATCCTGAGCAGATCAGCTCATTATGAGACCTTCTATCCTTCAGATTGTTTTTGCAAATGTTCAAGTCCATCCTTGTCCAGAACGTAGTTATTGTTGATCTCAGATGAGATTATCTTAGTAGATAGGGAGGAAAATCTGATCCTCTTTACGAGAAGGGATGGCATAAAAGATTTAAATAGATAACTTTGCCAAGTATTGCCCTAATCCCTTTGGGAAAATATTCGCAGAGACTGATATAATTACTTAATATTAACGTGGTTTAATACTTTCTGGTAAAATCTAGAACTATGAAACACCATTCTCTGTTCAAAAAGTAAAATAGTATGACAGTTCCCAGGATAGTAATGTCTTCATGTACGATTTACAGATCAATTGCAGAACTTGAAAACAGTCATCAGTTTGAGGTTTGATAAATTGATCAGGCTCGCAACACGCAAATAAAACAACAAATAAATATGGGAAAATATAAACAAATCAAAAGAAAAGGAAATAAAATCCACCAAGCAAGCACACCACACCAGCTATATACAGGATAATCCCTTGAGGGGGATCAGCAAAAATATCTCTTAATCAGGTGACCATTTACTGGAAGGCTATCAATGTCACCTTCCAATGTTTGCAACCTGAAAGTGCTAGGACCAAGTTTTTCTGTAATAATAAATGGTCCCAGCCACAGGCATTAGAACTTCGTATGTTTTCCTTTATCTTCGTGCTCCTTGTCCCATTTCAGTACTAAGTCACCTACTTCCAAATCCCGACTGATCGACTTTCTGAGATCAAACCAACGCTTCACGGTCTGTTGGTGTTTATCAGAATTTTTCCTAGCCAACTCCCTATCTTCCTCCAGTTTATGCAAGGTGTTAATTCGATGTTCCATGGCAGAACATGGTGTCTCCTGCACTGACTGGGAAAGCTGTAAAGAGGGTAAGAACAAATGAGGAGGCAAAATAGCTTCCTTGCCATATACCAAGAAAAAGGGAGAGTTTCCTATGGCAGCTTTGGGAGTCACTCTGTCATCCCACAAGGCATTCGATAAGGTATTATGCCAATTCAAAATTCTTAAATATTCTTGATCATCCATTTTTAAATTCTCTTCTTCATACAACTCAAATTCTAAATCTCCTATGAATGGAACTAATTCCACAACTGCAACTTAAAGATATTACTAAGCTACTTTTCCACTGAGAGTTACTTTCCACAGGATGAGCCAAGGAAAGTTATTTGATACCACTATAATGTCCTAAGTCTGGTGTGCAGACCTGAACACTTTAATTTTTTAATTTTACTTAAACAATTCTGAAATTTTAAGGGGTTCACACATAGCCTTCTTGGATTGGCAAAAAACAAGGGTTTCTTCTGGGAGATTTTGCAGAGGACAAGAGTGATTAGTGGGAAGAAAAAAAAGAGGTGTAAAAAATTGAATTTCCTCTCCCACAACACATTTATATCTTGTGCCATTTAGGTTTCAAAATCTGCTCCGTGAAAACCTACTACCACGCTTCTAGGCAACCAAACCGTGAAACTAAGGAGGGTAGTTCGGTCTATTTTAACCAGGGGTTTATGGAAAATTTAAAAGGGTTGTTCAAGTATTAATATAGCATAACTAAATTTTTTATACAGTTTTCAGAGATTCTGGAAGGTTCTGAGAAGTTTTGGATGAATTTGGGTTTTTATGGCAGTTTTGGCCAAGGAAAACCCTACGCGGAGGAGGATCCAAAAATGTGGTACAGACTCAAATAAAAATGGTTATGGAGTTTTATATGGGAATTTGGGCCTATTAGTGACCCACATTAATTGAAATATTTCATATTGAGTTAACATAAATGGTTTTACATCAATTTTACCAAAACTAGTTATTAAAAGCTAGTAATCTGGCTAGGGTCTAAAAACAAAAGTTAAATCATCTCAAATGCATTTCTGTAAAACATGAGAACTATAACAGGGGTAAATTTCAGTTCATTAAATATGTAAAATCCCTTCAATCACTTCCCCAACCTGACATATTCCTTATAGCACTCATTTTTACTCAATTTCCCCCATACATTGCTAAAATAAGCCTTTTAGGCAAAAATGAAGACAAGAATTTTTATGGGCAGAGATGTTTCAACCTGATACATGTAATTTGTAGAATATTATGACCCTACATAATATAAATTACATCATTTACTGACCATTACAAGGAAGCTCCAAAGACAAGGGCCAGGAAGCTCGGATCATGACTAGCAAGGGTTGTGAGCATAAGTGAAGCTAGAGCTTCATTGGATATGGACGTGAACTTGATGGAGGCTGAAAATAGCTCTGTAAATCCTTCAGTTCCTACAATCTAGTGCTCCACACCTGCAATGGAAGAAAAGGGTATGGAAGGCTGGGGCTCATCTCCCAGTAGTCTGAGGCACAACACTCAGAAATAATGCTCACATAAGCATTCAACAATCAAGTCATCAACCAAACTGAAGCAATGGGTTCAAAATTATCTTTTATAGACTTATGGATGACCTTCTTAGTAAGTTGAGGCCAATGGTGACCTGTGAAATCAAGTCAACCCCATGGGTGACCTAACCCTAGCCACAAAAGCGCCCCCTTTGGGAAATTAGGCAAGTAGGACCATGTGGAATTGTTTCTAATTCCAAATC
>LPNX010704617.1:44879-72869 GCA_001517045.1 Pseudotsuga menziesii
AGGTGCCTCTTTTGAGTTATGACAACTTTCTGCTTTTCCTGGTTCATAACGAAACTCTTTCTTTCCTTAAAAAAATTTCCTGCTTTTATCTCTTTCTGCTTTTTCTACTTGTAGGAAACTTCCCTTTGTTCTCTTGCTTGCTTTTGTCATGCACTTTCTTATTTTTACCATGGAAAGTTGACTATCTTTCCCCAATGCACCCTCCTGACATGGAAGCCTTAATTCCACATCATTATTGTGCATAATAAATAAAATTGTTGAAATAAAATTAAATACATGCCTTAGAACAATTATTATTAAAAATTTATCCTAGGAGGAATAATTAATAATAACTTGAGACCCTAGGAACTTAGCATGGTCAACACTTTTGATGGTCAATTTGAGGGGACATGACAAGATAATTCTTATTGCAAGCATATTATCAATCTCTTTCTTGACTATCTCTTTGTATTTATGAGCTAATTTATATGGCCTCTTCTTTACAGGTCGGACATAAGGTTTAATGTCGATCTTCATTTCACCCATTTCATGGACTAGACCTTTTAGATCTTTGTAGTCTCTAGCGAATACATCCTGGAATTCTTTTAGTAAGTTTACCATTTATGTTGTTTGTTCTTCACTCCAGTAGTCTCCTTTTTTTCCATTTTTGGTCGATCATCATTTGAGATGTCGAATTCTTTAGTTTTCACTTTAGCATCTAACCATTCTAGTGCTTTGGCTTCATTAATTAGTCAGTTTCCTTCTTTAAACTGTGAAAATGTAGTAGGAAAGTCTGTTGCAGTCATTCGATCAGTGTCTTCTTTGTCAGCTGACTCGACTTTAAGTACTGTGCAAATTGGTTTTGTTGTTTCTGAATGGTATGATTTCCATCGAAAGTTTTTCCCTTTTGGATTTTCATTTTCCATTTGTAGTCTTGTTAACTGTAGTCTTGTCTTGGTTTGTATGTTATTACATGTTATTATCGGTCGGTCATAATTTTGTGTTAGGGTTTTGTTCCTGGTCGGTTCTATAAATTCCTTGATTTGTTTTGTAGTTTCGACTAACTTTTCATCTTGTGGTATAAAGCTGAAGTCTTTGATAAAATTCTCTCTAAGTTCATGCCATAGGAATGTTTCACCCCATGCTTCTTCCATTTTGTACCATTTGTTTGGTAAGTTGGATAGCATCAATGGAAACAAGTGTGGCCATGTACGTTCGCCCTTATACCCGTCTTTTCCATTCTTTTTCACATGTTCTTATGTGATCTTCTGGGTCCTTCCCTTAGATGAACATAAGTATTTGGGCTTGATTTGTTAACATTTTTCCTCTGAATATTTCTATAAAGTAAGTCGAAGTTGTTTTCCATGTCTGCAATCTTGATTGATAGGTATCCCACCATCTAGCAGCTTGTCCTATGAAGGTTTCCACTAAGCTTTATAGTCGGCCATGTTCACCAATGTTTCTGGATACTTGTTCTATATGCATAACTGGTGATTCTCTTTCTTTGTATCTTGGGATTTGTTTTATACTTACATTTGCTAGTTTTAGGGTAGGATATTCCCTGATTTTCTTTTCAAATATTATTGGAATGATGGAAACCAAGAAACATTGTTGGACTGGCTTCTTCTGCACTATTTGAATGGTCCAGCAACCTCTTGCTTGTGTTTCGTAGTTTTCAACTTCCCAATCATATAATTCTACATCTGAGTTGTATCCTACTGAGTCTTGATTGCCTAAGTGAAGTTCACCATAGACATTGGGTTCTATGTAGTCTTCATTGTTTTGTATTTGATATAATTGTCGGATGTTGAATTCTTCATCAATAGGTTCTATCCAAGGTTCTCCTTGGGATGGATGGATAGGTACTATGACTTTTTTTCCATTCCCTTTTAATTTTATCCTTTCCTTGTCTAAGGATATCGATGCTTTCATTTTTCTTCCCCAAGGTCGACCTACTAACGATGGGAAGGAATCGGATCCTTCCTTAGGGTCAATAATTTCAAAGTCGACTTTGGTCAATATTCCTTTGATTGTCATGTCGACATTTCTCCACACTCTGATAGGTTCAATCAAACCCTGGTCGGCTAATTTCAGGTATATTCCTGACTTGTATAGTAGAGGTCTACCCAATTGTTCTAAGTGTCACGAGTCATAATGTTTACTTGTGAGCTGAAGTCAAGTACAACTTGTTAGACATGGGATCCTTCAATTTCTAGGTCGACAAGTGGGTCGGCATCACTTTTGTCCTTCTGGTTTAAACTGCATATGTTTTTTGTTTGTTTTTATGTATTATTGTTGTTTTTCATATTATATAGTAAGTCAATGAATTGAGATACCTCTTTATCCTTTTGTACTAAACGTATTAATTTGTTAACAGTGCTTCGTCGACTATCATCAGCTTCTTCTTGTCGAGCAAATTATTGAAATACATTCGTTGCGTCTTTATACAATTGTTTTTGTTTAGCTGGGTTAGGATAATCATTCTTTTATTTTATTTTTCTTATGCGTGGATTATCACTCCCAATTTTTGTCCCTTATTGGGTTACTACATGCAGATTCATTGTATTGATTACATCATGTTTTTGAATGGATGATAAGACATTAACGTTTTTCTTTTTATTGATTTTATCAAGCATAGTAGGGCAATCCTCTACTGAGTGATCCCTGACTCCGCAGCTAGTACAAAATTTTAAATTAGTTCTATTCTTGTATGGGAAGTCTGCATATCGATGGCCTTCTTTGTAGCATGTGAAACACTGGATGGGCCGATGTGGTCACTTGTCGCGATTCCCAGAGAATCAACCTCAACCTCCATATCCTCCATGACGGTTGTTGAATTGGCTCTCATATTGATGGCCTTCTTATCATTGATTATTCTGCTCATTTTGAGCATTGCTTCACTGATTGTTATCATTGTTCTATGCAACTGCGTTTGTTTGGTAGACTGCTTGGTAGTTTTGTCGATTCTTTAATTTTAGGTGGCAGTCGACCGTGGCGTGACTTTTAACTTCACAGATTGCACACCAAGAGGCTTTACCATTTTTCATGTTAAATAGGAAAAATTTCATTGTGTGTTCTCCATGTTCTTGGCAGATGTCGCAGAAGCACTTTGTCTGAACAAAATGAACATCCTGTCGACTGATGTCTTCTCGATAGCTATCTTTTGTGTGTTCAGCCGTTGAGCACTTTGTGCACCAGACATTCTGATTCTTAAGGTTCATCTCTTTCAATGATTTCTGCATGATTTCATGTTGTTCTTCCAGTCTAGTATCCGTGGGATATGCTGGGAAATCTTCGTCCATCTCCACTTGTAGAGCTTTAGTAAGTGCATCTTCATACATTTTAAACGTCTCCAGGCTTATGTGCCTCTGAATTTTCTATGATAGACCTACAAGGAACCACTGAATTAATAGTTGTTCATCAATTACATACTCTAGTTGGATGAGGAGGTCTTTCCAATGTTTTTTGTACTCTCGGATAGATTCTACTGGCTTTTGCGATGTTGTTTTCAAATTTTTAGCTACCAGATGTTTTGCATCTAGGGTTTTAAAGAACGACAAGAATTGCGCTTTAATTTATGCTTTAGATGCTTGAGGGGTTCTCTTAGTAAAGGTCATGTACCACATTAGAGCTCTTTTCCTCAAGGCACCAATGAACTATGCCATCTATTGATCTTCAGCTGTAACTTGATTTTCCTCCCATGTCGACTCACAGACGAACCAGTGTCATCTAGGATCTTCGTCGCTCTCGTATAGAGGGACATGCGCTGATCAATGACCCATGTCGGATTCACTATCATTATCTCCTCTAGGAGGTGACGATGGTGGGGGTGGTGGTGATGGGGGTAGTGGGATGTTTTGCTTGTCTCTTTGTGCAGATTTGTTGTCGATTGAAATTTCGTTCCCGTCAGTTGTTTTGTTTGTCGTTTCTTCTCTGATAAGTAGTCGGTTGGGTTCGACTTCTCCTGTCGATGTCCAACTGCAATTATTTGTCTCCAGGTCCATCTGTTCTGTATTCTCCAAAGTTGTATTTGGCAGGGGGGTGCTCCTTCATGTGTCGGGTAAAATAAGTGGATACTTTGGTTGGAAGGGTACACCTGAAGCGTGACCCAGTTTCCTTCCTCTGGTCAATGGATCACTATATGATTATCATCATTTACTTCGTCGTCTAGTCAGCTCCATATACCAAAATCACCAGCTCTTAGTCTTAGTTCTTCTTCGACAATGGCTTGTATCCTAGTACTCAGATTCGTTGGAGACAGAGGTCTTATCTCTTGGGGAACTTCTATTTGGAGAGCTTCTCGCTGCTCTATCCACAATTATTCTTCCATGGGTGATGCCTCTTCATCCATGCCTTCTTCCAATCGGTCATGACCCAACTCTGGCGGATTTCTTTCTTAGTCTGTCATCCTAGTACTCATTCCTCTTTGCAATGCTATAGCCCTTTCTCTTCTTTCTTCCCTTCTTGTTAGCCTCTTCTCTCTCTCTATTCTATGTAAATCCATTGTACCTTTGTGTGTCACTGTCCATTTGATTTCCTTTTTAGGTTGAATTTTCATCGCTAGTAATGGTATCTCCTTTTTAGTCGACTAGAATCCTCTTCACTTTACCCCGACATACAACCAGATACCCCCCCAAGGCCTACCCGATGCTTTAAAAAGCTTGGATAGTTTTGTTTACTTTCTTAGGAAATATTCCCACTCCCTTTCGGTAATGAATTTCTCCCACTTCCTCTGTTTCTCCGCCTAGTTAAAATTTGGTGGCGGTTCGTGTAATGATGGACGAGGTTCGACAATATGACCCACTCCTTTTTCTATTAGGAATTTGAATAGTAGGGTCCGTAAGGAGCACAGGAACTGCTCTGTAAGGTCTGTATAGAATTTCTTCTGAATGGTTTCTACTGAACTTCTTTCTTCTATAGCTTGCTCCTTGCAAAATTCGTCGGTGATCTTTTCAAACCACTCCGACAGGTTTGTTCTTCCCCCTTGAATCGGTTTCTCTAGCAGTTGTTGGTACTTAGTCGCTTCCATATTTTTCATCCAGAAGTTTTTTCAAAAGCTGGGGTACTGATTCTATGAACTTCTCATGAGTTTCAGTGAAGAATATTTCCTTTGCCTGAGCAGTCGTTAATCTATTTCTCCACACGTAATTCTACAAATAATTTGCTATTTTACGCTCCTGCCAATTCTTAATCTCTTGTTCTGATATCATCTACTTATATTCATCTCAGATATGTACTAGACAACAGAACCAATGTTGTAATCTCACATATCACAGAGGGTTACCAATAATACACATTAAAACATATAGACATAACAGAGAGAAGAGACAAGAATGTAGATGTAGAAAAACAGATTATATTATATTATAAGGGTCCATACAAGCACATAACTGAACCAATTTCTCATCTGGCTCAACAGCCTAATATATATGATTTACAAACAGTTACATATAACTATCTGTCAGTTCGGTCAACCAACACGACCTAGTCTCTAATTAGTCGGCCAATCGACTTAGTCGGCTTACCAATTAGCTCCTCCAACACACACAAAATAAATCCCCAAAAATGAAATCAAACTACTAATTTTTCCGTTCCAAACACAAGCAAAACAATGTCTTCTACTTCGATTGAAAAGTAATTAAGATCTCTAATAAAGAACTAAAAAGACCATTAAAACTTTTTCACACAAAAGCTTTCAAATTTTCTCAACCAATGCAAAGATGAACTGAATGCAAAACATTTTTGTTCTTTTTGTTATACCAAGAAATAAAATCACAAAATTAGTGCTTGAGAGTCTATGCAACTAATCAAGAGTCCTTCTCTACAAGAATATTTATCAGTTTCTTGGTTGAATTTTCTATAGGTTCTCGGTTCTCAACTTTATGAGTGCTGAATTTCTCTATCTCTTCGAAATACTATAAATGATCCTTTTCTGGTTCGGTATTTATAGGTGGGGTGTTTGACGTTTCTGTCGATGGGTGTATTAATGGCAGAAGTGATGTTCCAGCGCATTCTTTGGGTTTTGCATTAATGGTGATTTTCTTTTAGTGCTCCTTTCGACCATAATCATTAAGGTGTGATTTGACCTTTGGGGTCGTTGGTCAATGTCGGTCATGTGAGCGATTGATGGTGGTATGTCGATGAGTTTGATGTTGGCTGTCGAAGCGTTGATTTCCTGTCATCCAGGTTTATGGGTGTTGGTTCTGTTTTGTTATTTTTTTTCTTTTTTTCTTTTTATATTTTTTTCTCTAATAGTTATGGTCGTTATATTTATGTTTTTTTTTTAACTTGTTTTAATTTTTGTACCGTTTTAGTCAGGCACCATTGACAAGTTTTCGAAATACTATGCCTTGTAACGTCCTTAGTCGGACTGATCCGTTTGCATGAATCTCTTCGACAACGTAGGGTCCCATCCATTCTATATGTAAATTTTTGTGTTTTCCTTTTACTCGACTATTGTATAGTAAGGAGAGATCCCCTACCGACAGATTCTTGTTTTTGATATTACGATCATGCCAAGGCTTCTGCTGTTGTTTTTGAATTTCTTGGTGTTGTAGAGCAATCAGTCAGTTTTCTTCTAGCTTGCTTAATTGCATCAGTTGGTCCTTCCTTCCTTGTTCGACATCGACATATAAAATATCTTCTATGATAGGTGTCTGCTGTCGAAAATGTAGTGGAACAACTGCTTCTTCTCCATAAACTAGTCGAAATGGTGTTTGGTCGGTTGAATGCTTGCATGTTGTTCTGTAAGCCCATAGTACTACAGGTATCTTTTCGTCCCAATCATCCTTGTCATTGTTACATATTTTAGTTAGGCCCTTTGTTATTGTTTTATTAAATGCCTCGATTGCTCCATTCAATTGGGGGTGATAAGTTGTACTACGTCGGTGGTCAATTTTGAACTGGTATGTTAGTGCTTTGATGGTTTTATTAATAAAGTGTGAACTTAGTCGCTGATTGGGGTTATTGGGCATCCAAATCTGGTAATTATTTTTTCATAGATTAATTTAGCAGCTATCTCATTGGAACATGTGTTGACTGGTTCCGCTTCTACCCACTTGGTTACATATTCTACTGCAGTTATTATGTACCTTGCACCTGTTCTTTTTGATGGTATGGGGAATGGCCCTATGAAGTCGATGGACCAAATTTCAAATGTCAAACTTGGGTTTACTGATATCAAGGGCATTTCTGTACTAGGCATAGGTTGACCCATTCGTTAACATCTGTCACATTGGCTTACAAACTTTTTGCAGTCTTTGTATAGTGTCAGCCACCATAGCCCCGACTGTTGGATTTTCTTAGCAGTTGTGTCTCCTTCAAAATGTCCTCCCGTCAGTCCATATTGTGCTTCATACATGATATTATTTCTTTCATGTTCTAATACGCATCTTTTGAGGATGTCGTCCAGGCCCATTTTATATAAAAATCCATTTATGAGGCTATATGGTGCAGCTTTCATGGCTAAGATTTGTTTATTTTTTGTGCTCATGCTCTCTGGTGCTTGTCCATTTTCTAAGAATTGAGCTATTTCCTCTAATTCTACTGGGACTGCTTCTATTTGAAATAAATGTTCGTCTAGTAGGTCGTCTTCAACTCCTGTCGGTTCCTCTCCTGTGTCGATTCGTGATAAGTGATCGGGTCCGACATTTAATTTTCCTAGTCTCACAACAACTTCAAATTCAAATTATTGGAATAGAAGTAGCCATCGACAAATTCTCCCATGGTGTAAGGGTTTATTTACAATATATTTTAATGCTTGGTGGTTGGTATAAAAAATGAAAGAGTTGGCTAGTAGGTAATGTCAATACTTTTGTAGTGCAAAAACCATTCCTAAGGCTTCTCTCTCTATTGTCGAATAGTTTCTTTCTTATTTATTTAGTTTTTTGCTGCTGTAAACTATGGGGTAGTCCATTCTGTCGTCCCCTGGTTGAGTTAATATTGCTCCTATTGCTAGGCCTGATGCGTCGATGTGTACATGGAATTTAGTCGACCAATTCAAGAACCTTAGAATGGGTGCTTTGACTAGCTTCCTTTTTAGTGTTTTAAATGATATGTTGCATTCCTCTGTCCGGTCGAACTCCTGGTCTTCTCTTAATATTTCTTCTAATGGATAGGTCATATATGAATAGTACCTTATGAATTTCCTGTAATATCCTGTATGACCAAGTAGTACCCTGACTTGTTTTGGGTTCACCGATGGTTTTAAGTCGAGGATAATTTTTATTTTTTCAAAGCCGACCTTGATGCCTTACTTGCAGACAATGTGTCCTAATAGTATGGGTTAGAAATATGCATTTCCTTATGTTCATAGATAGCTCGATTTGTCTGCATCATTCCAACATGAACCTTAGCCATTTGCAGTGATCTTTCAACGTAGAGTATATTGTCCAATCATCGAAATATACTGCCATTTTTTTGTAAATATATTCTTGAAATGTTTTGACCACAATTCTCGAAAATGTTGCAGGTGCATTTTTTGGTCCAAAAGGAATAACTCTGTAAGCAAATGAGCCAAATTCACATACGAATGTTGTCTTTTTCTGGTCTTCTTTGGCTATTGGTACTTGGTTATAACCTGAGAATCCATCTGTAAATGAGTAGCATTCACGTCCTGCAACCTCATTTAATATTTCATCCACATAAGGTGTTGGAAATGGGTCTGTTAATGTGACTTTGTTTAAGTCTCTGAAGTCGACACAGATCCTTAGCTTGGTTGGGTCGTGTTTCTTTGGTTGAACAACCATTGGACTTGCCCATTCCGATTGGTCAATATGGTAGATATGTAATGTCCCAAGTCTGGTGTACAGACCTGAACACTCTTCAATTCTGTAAATTATATTAAAATTTATGAACTTGAATTAATTTACACAATGACTTCTCGGACTGGGAAAATAAGGGGTTTATTATGGGAAATTTTGCAGGCAAAAGGAGTGAGCAGCGAGCAATAACCAAATACAATTAGACATGGAATTTCCTCTCCCCTATCACATTTATATCTAGTGCCATTTAGGTTTCAGAATCTTCTGCGTGGAAACCTACTACCACGCTTCTGGGCAACCAAACCGTCAAACTAAGGAGGGTAGTTCGGTCTATTTTAAGCAAGGGATTATGGAAACTTGAAAAGGGTTGTTCAAGTATTAATATAGTATAAATAAAGTTTTTTTATATATTTTTAGATATTCTAGAAGGTTCTGAGATTTATATATACCAAAATCACCAACTCTTAGTCTTAGTTCTTCTTCGACAATGGCTTGTATCCTAGTACTCAGATTCATTGGAGACAGAGGTCTTATCTCTTTGGGAACTTCTATTTGGAGAGCTTCTCACTTCTCTATCCACAATTATTCTTCCATGGGTGATGCCTCTTCATCCATGCCTTCTTCCAATCGGTCATGACCCAACTCTGGCGGATTTCTTTCTTGGTCTGTCATCCTAGTACTCATTCCTCTTTGCAATTTTATAGCCCTTTCTCTTCTTTCTTCCCTTCTTGTCAGCCTCTTCTCTCTCTCTCTATTCTATGTAAATCTGTTGTACCTTTGTGTGTCACTGTCCATTTGATTTCCTTTTTAGGTTGAATTTTCATCGCTAGTAATCGTATCTCTTTTTTAGTCGACTAGAATCCTCTTCACTTTACCCCGACATACAACCAGATACCCCCCCAAGGCCTACCCGATGCTTTAGAAATCTTGGATAGTTTTGTTTACTTTCTTAGGAAATATTCCCACTCCCTTTCGGCAATGAATTTCTCCCACTTCCTATGTTTCTCTGCCTAGTTAAAATTTGGTGGCGGTTCGTGTAGTGATGGATGAGGTTCGACAATATGACCCACTCCTTTTTCTATTAGGAATTTGAATAGTAGGGTCCGTAAGGAGCACAAGAACTACTCTGTAAGGTCAGTATAGAATTTCTTCTAAATGGTTTCTACTGAAGTTCTTTCTTCTATAGCTTGCTCCTCGCAAAATTCGTTGGTGATCTTTTCAAACCACTCTGACAGGTTTGTTCTTCCCCCTCGAATCAGTTTCTCTAGCAGTTGTTGGTTCTTATTTGCTTCCATATTTTTCATCCAGAATTTTTTTCAAAAGCTGGGGTGCCGATTCTACGAACTTCTCATGAGTTTCAGTGAAGAATATTTCCTTTGCATGAGCAATCGTTAATCTATTTCTCCGCACGTAATTCTACAAATAATTTGCTATTTTACGCTCCCACCAGTTCTTAATCTCTTGTTCTGATATCATCTGCTTATATTCATCTCAGATATGTACTAGACAACAGAACCAATGTTGTAATCTCACAGATCACAGAGGGTTACCAATAATACACATTAAAACATACAGACATAACAGAGACAAGAGACAAGAATGTAGGTGTAGAAAAATAGATTATATTATATTATAAGGGTCCATACAAGCACAGAACTGAACCAATTTCTCATCTAGCTCAACATCCTAATATATATGATTTACAAACAGTTACATATAACTACCTATCGGTTCGGTCAACCAACACGACCTAGTCTCTAATTAGTCGGCTTACCAATTAGCTCCTCCAACACACACAAAATAAATCCCAAAAAATTAAATCAAACTACTAATTTTTCCATTCCAAACACAAGCAAAACAATGTCTTCTACTTCGATTGAAAAGTAATTAAGGTCTATAATAAAGAACTAAAAAGACCATTAAAACTTTTTCACACAAAAGCTTTCAAATTTTCTCAACCAATGCAAAGATGAACTGAATGCAAAACAATTTTGTTCTTTTTGTTATACCAAGAAATAAAATCACAAAATTAGTGCTTGAGAGTCTATGCAACTAATCAAGAGTCCTTCTCTACAAGAATATTTATCGATTTTTCAAAAAAAATAGTAAAAGGAAGAGCACACAAAAACCTTTTATGACTAACGAAGAATAAGTTAAAGAGATCTTTTATTTTCTTGCCTAAAATAACAAAGATCATAGATCTATCAAAATCAAATTCTTTTCAACATGCCAATATTTCAACCAAAGACAACTACGGAGCTCTCAAGGACCAAAAGCAATCACAATTCTCAAAAAGAAAAGCAAATCAAGAATACAATCACTTCTAGTATTCTGATGATCATTGTAACTATCAGAACTATACTGTAAAGACTGAAAATGTATCTAAGATTGAAATATCATACTAAAGTTCAAAATCTTACCTGGTACTCTGCGATTTGCTGGGTTGAACCAGAGAGTTGGCAGTCCAGTACCGCACCTTGTACACAGTGTTAGAGCGGTGGTGCAACTCCATGCTAACTGACAAAAGGAGGTGGCACCGTAGCTTTCACTAAGGAAAAGTGTGGTGGCCACACTTAGTACACAGCCTAGGTGTGGTGGTCCAATTTTATATTTGAAAACACAAAAACTCAAAAGAAGAATTGAGTTAAAGAAAAAATATGAATCCAAATGTCGACTGGGAATACCTAGTGAGCCAAAATATGAAGATATCAAGGTGAGGAGAGGCAGATCTATCCACGCATAAGAATATTTATTAAATCAAAAGTAGGTCTATCAAAAGCAAAGTAGATCTATCAAATTTGAAAAGAAAATAAAGGTTCCAGCTTACCCAAAGACTCATAATTCATCTCCAATATGGTATCCAACTTTGTTTGATAGAAATTCTTCAATCTTTGCAAACAATAGACTGTTTCCCTAATCCAAATGGTATGGATATAGAAAAAATGAATCACATCAGTGTATCCTCTCCCTAGACTACTAAAACACTTTAATGTTAAGCTTTCTTATCTTGCAACAAAAGTGATCATTGTCTTCAGAATTCCTTTACGATTGGTGTTACATACAAAAGAATGATCAAGACAAGACACAAAAGGTGAAAACAACAAGATAATTTATCATTCTATGCTAGTGATCAAGGAGGAAAGAAATAAATAATTCACATTAACACCAATTATTCATGGGAAAGGGAAACACATTTGTATTAATAAAAAGGAGAAGAAAACTACAACCATGCCTTGATGTCGAGAAGACTTCCCTATTAACACCAATCCTCTATGCCTCACCCAGATCCAATGCATCAAAGAGTCCATCATTGTTTATCCAACATTTGGGTGATCTTGCACTCTTCTTCCTCCCATAGCCATGAGGGGTAAGGAAATATTTAAAGGCCAAAATGGATAGGGTAGGTTGAATATTTTATGTGGATAGGGGAATTCGAGTTCCACCTGTCCATATTTTTAGGGATGAGGCTCCACGAGGGTTTCTTCGAGAAATGTCTCGAGATCTTATCTTTTTGCATTTTGGGGGGAAGCACCGCACTTTGTAGAAGGAAAAGAGTCATTGTTGAGGGGTATTTTTGGTTGTATGAAGGAAACAAGTGGCAGCACTACACATTGTAAGTTTGCAAGGTGCATTACAGGCCTGGTACCACCTCTTTTCAATGGGAAAGGCACGGTGGTGGCTCAAAACATGGAAAAATGCAAGCAAAAAATATTCCTTCTTTCACTTCTCTCATTCAAACTTGGAGGGAATGGAGCAGAGACTAAGATACCTATCTCATGATTAGGATGGTGATGAGATTTAGGTGTAACAACTTCATGTGTGTGAAGTATTAACTTTTATATTAGAGAACATGAACCTATAGGCCATTCATTATGTACAAATAAGAAAGTAAGTGTTATTTTAGTTTCACAAAATTGCGGAGTATTAACTTGGGTCACTTCGCAAAAATAAAACACACAACATACAAATGCAAGAGAGAGACCAATATACGTGGTTCACCCCAACCAGGGGATACATCCACCAAGAAATATTAATCTTTTTATGATTTTACCTAACAAAGAAGGTTATAAATCTGCAACACAACCGTTGCAATTCATTTCTCTTTTCCTCAAAGTATATTTCACAGCAAGCATTTCCAAATTACTATTTACCTTATTGCAAGGCCTTCCTTTAAGAGGTGGAAAATATTATCTAAACGATTCAAACCTGTTCACTTAAGTTATCCCAATTGGAGATGATATAAGACTACAAATATAATCTTACTAGGTTTCCATCTCTTCTTCAAGCATATCTACTATACATGGGTGTTTAGTATAATTTAACACCGGTGGTGGCTACACTCATATTTCATCTTGCACTCACATATTACATTCCTTGCTCAAATTAGAAGTGGATATCAAACCAAGGTTTACATTCCAAAATAATTTTCACATACATATATATATAAATGATGTACACCATAGAAGAGTGTAATTTCCGGAGAAGACACTCTTACTAAGGTTTTAAAACATAATGATCTTAACACTGATTTTACCATAAACTACAGTTCTTAGTTGTTAAGCTTGAACAATTATTTTGGCTTCTTTTAAATATGGAAACAAAACCATACCATTCTTCACTTACAAGAAACAATATCATTCTTAACGTACATGACTATATTAGAAAAATAATACAAGACTGCAAGTAAAAGTTTGGGTCGGTCCCTTCCAATATGGACCGCTTTGACCAACTCTAAAAACAGCCAAATGAAAACAATCATGACACATTAGGATTATTGTCCTCTCAATGAGGCCACCACTATCCACCCTTTACGGCACTAACTTATATAATACCCAAATATATAATTACTTCTCATGATAGAAAAGTAACCATACTAGAGAGGGCATTCCCTCTTAACATCAATATCGACATCAAGACTAACAATCATAGAATCTCTGTCTACAAGAAGAGAAATTTGCTTACCATGCTCCAGAACATTTCCCCAGGAGAGTAGTCCAAATTCCCAAAAACGATCAATTTTTACATAATCAAAGGAGGAGAGGTCGGTGCCCTTCCTTCTATGTATGCATACAGAATGCAGTGAACAATGAGCAGTAATCTCCATAGGGATTTCACTCTCTCTTTATAAGAGCATAAAAAATAGAATAAAAATGGATACTAATAATTGAACAAGAAGAAATGCACATATCATACAAAAAATATTTCCCAACCCAACTAAACATTTGAATTCCCACCTTTCACTCAGCTAGCAAACAAAACATCTATCTTCATCAAACTTGAGGCTACACCCAAAAGTTACGGTGCCCTCCTTTGTCATGTGAACTAAAGAACTTGTAAATGTAAGAAACCAGTCAGAGGATGCGCCCGTATGAGATGCGTCCTCCTCTCTCTTATAAACCGTATATAGTAGATATACTAGTGAGAATTAACTTTCTTTACAGAAGTTTAGGAAATGATTTCATAGGGTTCACTATATATTCTGAATGATCATTTCAACCAGCAAACATATAAAACTTTTGCAGTAGAATCATATCTCATTCGTATATTTTCAAAGAAAATAATACCCTTACCAATTTCAACATAAGATCTTCTTCCAAGATCATGGCCGCCTCTCCCCATAAGATCTGATTGCATCTGTGTTGTGTATTCTTTCCCAATCCATTCACTCCACATGAACCCTTTTCGAAGGATATATCTCCCTCTCTCTTCCTCAGGGAACAAGTGGTTCTCTCAAACCCTTTTTCCCACTCAATGGCAGATCCCGCTTGATGAGGAAACCCTAACTGTCGAATAAATTCCATTTAAGGATTTTGCTTATCATTTAGTTATGTATTAATAAAAAGTCTCTGTATTATTATTATATACTCATTTATAAATATTTTTATGGATTCCTTTACCCATCTCGTCCATTTAATCGTAATTTTCTATGATTCCAATTTCTAAAGAAACTGACATGTAGAGAGGTTTCATCTCTACCTATTCATACTTATCATAGAGTGGAAGTATTTGGTTGTATGCAAGGGTGAAACTAATATGAAAGCATTAGCATTTTCCATTTAGCAATTCTAATAATATTTTATCATCACTCTTGCCGTAAATATGTACATTTACATTTACCTTGTACTTTTCGTTGTTGAGGAATTAGAGTAGCAGAGGGGAAGTTACATCCTCCCCCCCTAAAGGTGCATTGTCCTCGGTGCCGGTTTCTTTCAAAGTTTTTTATCTTCAACATACATTTGCCCTTGTAACTATCAAGATTATTTTGTCTTTTCTTTCTTAGGCATTCCTCGGAATTACTTTAATGCTTCTTGTCTCACATAACCTGTTCTTTACACATACACTACGAGGTATTTCATTGTTTAGTACGAACATATGTATAAACACAATTTTTTTTTTCAAATTAGCGAAAAAGAAATAACTTTTTCTTTTGCAACATACTATTGTTTCTTTTCAAACCAACCCTTCAAAGATTAGTTTTATTCTCAAGGATATACCTGCAACATTTGTTAGTGTTACATGCCATGTATATATGTATATATAATCTATGGTCAAATTATTCATACATTTTCATTTTTATATCTTTTCATAACAACTCTTTAGAATTTAACTTTTCTTTGAAGGATTTACCTTGTGATGATAGCATAATATTCATGCAACTGCACAACATATGTCAACCATAATAATAATATAAAATCTATGATTTAAAGCGGAATTGTCCACAAATGATCATTTCATGGTCACATATATTTTCTACTTTTAAGATCAACGTCCATACATTTCATATGGTGTTGGCCAATTTTCCTAACTCGCACGACTCAGGTTCTGCACAGCCCATCAACCTGACAAACACCCGAGATACCGGCCCGACAGAGTAAGCCCCGTCGGTAACGCCCACAAAGCAGGTGCAGTCTCACCCGAGAAATCTCTTCGATGGGTAACCACCGGAACCATGTTTCCGCAGTTGGTGAGTGATTATAGTCCCTTGACGTGCATCCAAGGACCTCAACCGAGTCGTGAGGATGGATTCATTTATGTCGAACTGTAGCACACATCGCGCATATATCTTATTAACTACTAACGGTGCGACACAGATTCAACCTTAGTACTTTAAACATAACGGAATATAAAAGCAAGCTAACAGACAGGCACAATATAATAGACGCACAACAGTGATTGTGCCATAAACATAAGATAATACTCAAAAGCAGCGCATACTAACCTATTCATGCATACAGACTCCTATTGATAGTATGGAATTCGTTCAACCAAGACAGGACTTGCATCATAAACATAACATAAATAGAAACATAAACAACCATACGTATTCAATCATCAATACATAGGAGAGTTCACATGTGAACCCATCTAGGAAAAACCACAAGGAGCTCATCATCTGACATGAGAAATATATGGCACATTCAACCTACATTTGACTGCAGACTTTATTAGATCTAGCTTTCTGCTTAGACTCTTTCTTTCTCTCATGCTATCTATATTTATTTTTCCTAACCACTGCTACCATCTACTAATTCGCACACGGCTTGGATCAAATCCTCTAGCATCTACACCTCTCTAGCAGAGCTTCTCTTCTACTGCACTAACGCCGACTGTATCCTACAGAATTCCAACTAATCTACCACTCAGACCTCTCATATTCACTCTTCTCTCTCAGAGATCCCCTCTATTAACCCTTCAAAAACAACTGAAAGTAAACAACAACCAACAATTATCAACAACGGAAAGCCAACCTAAAGAAATAGCCAACCAATGAAAAACCATTACCAAACTGATGACCAACCCTCTAACTATTGAATCCCTCCTATTTATACTATTTTACATGACCACGCAGGGTCAACTGCATACAGGAAGTATGTTAACTGTCATCGTCATCCGCCCCTCAGGCTACAGATGTGGCGATCATAACTTGATACAAGGCACTAATGACCTTACTTACAGCATGCATTCACTCATGTGGCATCCGCTGACTTAAGCTAACTTTAGCACCCATGATCATCCTGTCGCTTTAGGCCCTTATTCTGCACTTGTGCTACTATTGTGCCCTACGACATCTTCCTTCCACGTAGTTTCCCATTTCTGCACAGGTGACCTCTTTTGCGCATATTCCTTCTTCTACATAGATTTCCTCTTCCATGCAGTTTTCTTTGTCCGTGCAGATCTCCTTGTCTGCGCAACTTCCTTCTATTCCTGTCACGTGCTTCCTTTTCCTTCTTTGTGCTTGCATGGTAGATTGATTCTTGTGCATTTCTTCGCTTGTGCTTATTTCTTGTGTGCTTTCCCCAGGCCCCCAACAATCACATGTGGATCGTCCCAATCCATGAAGCACATGGAAATAGGAAGCGGCACAACCTATGCGGCCATCTCTTTGCTAATTTTTTTTCTTTTGCACACCTTCTCCTGCTTCCTGCCTTGCACACTTTGTTCCTTTTTTTTTTTTGCGTTTTTCCCTGCACCACGGGCTCATCCCATACTCAGAAAAAATTTTAGATTACAAAACTTTAGTCATACAATTTCTTCCTCGGCATCATCTGAATAGTCTATTTCCATAGGTTTTTCTTATGCTTGCTACAACTTGTCTTTCTGCTATTCTTCTTGGTCCTCTTCATCCTCCTTTTCCTCTTCATCTTGTTTTTTCGCTTCTTGTCACAGTCTTATGGCTCTTTCTCAAGCCATGCTAGGTAGACAGGGAGTCTGTAGCTTGGGAGTTGCACTACCATATTTCTCTATTTTTGCCAAACGTGCCCAACTGGTAATCGCATGTGCGTAGCTGTTTCTCACCACCCTCTTTGCCATAGATATGAACTTTAAAGAATGAAACATTGTCCATATTGAAAACCAGAAAATCCCCGAATTAAAGGGGGTGATCAGGGACGAATGATTCCCAACCTTTGACCAAATTCATCTCAGTATCACGGTCTACAAGCCATATCTGGCCACTTGGCCCTTCCTGGAAGTCCGCATCTACCCACTTGGTCTTCCTGGAAGTCAGCATCTATGTACTTGGTCCTTCCACACATTTAGGCCTCACCTGGACTACCAGAAGTTGGGCCTGTTCTCCATCCCTACGGACTTAGTCAAGTGGGGTAAGGACTCATATTCCCATTGGATTCCTTCCAGGTGTCGTAGCCAGCGCTTCTAACCAACTGGAAAATAAATAGCAGAGGATGACTTCACCAGAGACTTCTAGCTTGGTTGAAATAACTTGCATACTGATAACATCCTCATTATTCCCATCTTTGGAGATAACCCACACACTGAAGGTCACAACAACCGCTTTATCCGACAGAGCTACTCACCATGGAGCACCCCAACCCATCTATAACTGGAGCTCAAGTAACATGACCAAGTGATGTAGTTAGCTCTAGGAATTCCCTTATTTTATAAGAGGAGCATTGGTTCACATGCCATCCTGACTTATCCATGTGCATCATTAGGACAAGACCCTCCTCTGGTGCACCAAATATGCCTCTCATATTTTCTATGATTAACCCTATCGTCGTTCTCTCATACTGACAGACGCAAATGAGCATTGATGTGATGGTCGGTCACCATCATAGAGTTTCTCATACATGATGAGATAGTCGTTCCATCTAGGGACATGTCCTTTCGCGAGCACCAAATATTTTCTAAATCCTCATGCATTTAATAGTCCATCAGTGTCTTCTAGTTGTCTGCCACTTCCCACTAGTTGTCTCTTAGCTGGTTTGTTGGCAGGTTTATAGCACGCCATTTTTCAACGCAACTTCCTTTTCCTTCCCTAGGTTGCGCTGGAGATGCTTCTCTCATTGCTTTCCTCCCTTTATATCTTTTTTTGCTGCACACCTCGACCTTATGGGACTGTGCCATAGTCATCGCAGTATGGTTTTAATAGGTTGTCGTTGATCATACCCGCAACTGGTGTTCCATCCAGCTTATGTAGTTTTACCGTGCCTGCTTCAGTAATGTGCACAACCACGTATGGGCCTAACCAATTTATTTTGAGCTTACCTGGGTGCTTGAATAACTTGTTTTCATACATCAAAACAAGTCCGCTGACTTCGAACTATTTTGTTCTGATGCGGCGGTCATGCCACCCTTTCTACCACTATTTTTCCACATTTTGATGAAATCCCGCAATGAAGTGTTCTTCCTCCATTTGAATCAGTTGTGCAAGTCTCTCTTCTATAGCATCGATATCTGTCATTTCTGTTAGAATAGCAATTCGTAGGCTCGATACAATGTATTACATGGGCACGACTACTTCTTGGCCATAAACTAAATGGAAATGATTGTATCCAGTTAATCATTTGCATGTTGTTCTGTAAGCCCATAATACTGTTGAGACTTTCCGGTCCCAGTCATCTCTGCACACATTACAGACCTTGGTCAAGGCATTCTCCAGTATCTTGTTGAAGGCCTCAATAGTTCAATTTGCTTGAGTATGGTAGGGTGTTATCTTCTTGTGCTAGATTTGGAATTCTGCATTCAGTTCAACAATTAGTTATTCTACAAAATGCGTACCTTGGTCGCTGATAAGGATCTTCGAGAAACCAAACCTTGTGACTACATTTTCAAAAAGAAACTTCATCGCAGTTGTTGCGGTGCAATCTTTCACAGGTTCCTCTTCCTCCCATCTTGTTAAGTAATATGTAGCAGTTATAATATAGCACACACCAGTCTGTTTCCCTGGCGGACTAATAGGGCCGAAAAAATCCACTGCCCGTTTCTCAAAGGCCTGTAGTGTAATTTGTGGTGCAAGTGGCATTTCATAATGTCATGATTGTTTCCCTGTTCTTTGACACTTATCACAGTCACGACAGTATTTCCTTGTATCCATATGTACAGTTGGCCACCAGAGTCCAGCTTGCAAAATCTTATGCACTGTTTCCTTCCCGGTGTAGTGTCCTCCTGAGACACCCGCATGCGCTTCAGCGATTACCCATTGTCTTTCATGATCAAAGACGCATCTGCACAGTATTTCATTTGGTCCCAAATTATACAATTATCCTGCGATTAGCATGTAGTCAGTAGCCTTGAAAACTAGTTATTTCTTTTTCCATGTCATATAATCTTCAGACGCATAGCCTGTATTCAATAAGTGTATAATAGCATCAAATTCTTTATCGACAATATCGATAGCAAATAGCTACACATCAGGTAGATTATCCTCTAAGATATTTGGTTCCTCACCACTTTCAATGTGCGATAAGTGGTTTGGCCCAACATTCAGTCAGCCTGGCTTTGTACTGACTTCAAAGTCAAATTCTTGAAATAGGAGGAGCCACCGGAAAATCCCCCCCCCCCAACACTGGCTTATTGAACAGGTACTTCAGCGTAGAATGATCGGTGAACATTTTGAAGTGCACACCCAATAGATAATTTATGAACTTCTATAGCACGTAGACCATTACAAGCCCTTCTCTTTTAGTCATGGTGTAGTTTTTCTCTGTTGTTGATAGTTTCTTGCTTGCAAATGCAATTGGGTGGTCAATTGTGCCCTCTCCTAGTTGTGTTAATACTATACCAAGCGCGATTGATGATTCATCAACATGCACATGGAACTCCTTATTCCAGTCTGGGAATATCAATATTGGCGCAATGGCCATTTTGAGCTTCAGCTTATCCAAACTTCCTTGACAGTCTTTATTCCACTTGGATTTGGCGTCCTTCTTCAGCAGCTTCTCCATTGGGTCAGTTATCTTCCTGAATCCTCTTATGAATTTTTGATAATATCCAGTATGTCCCAATGTGGATCTGAGTTGCATGACCAATGTGGGTGGTGGCAGGTCCAGAATAATTGCCACCTTCGCGGGGTTGACCAGGATCCCGTCACAACATACTACATGGCCTAGAAGTACACCAAATGGTGCACAAAATATGTATTTTCTTAAATTCAGCGCAATTTGATACTGGAGATACCTTTCCAGCATCATGTGCATATTTTCAATATGGTTTCTCACCAGACCAAAGACCGTCCAGTCATCAAAATACACTTCAAGAAATCTATGAATGAAATCTTTAAAAGTAGAAACTACTATTCTAGAGAAAATAGCAGGGGCGTTTTTAATGCCAAAGGGCATTACCATGTATTGGTAGCATCCCCATTCCATTATAAAGGTTTTCTTGTGGTGGTCCTCTTGAGCAATTCTGACTTGATGGTAGCCCGAGAATCTGTCTATGAATGAGTACATTTCTTGTCCACCGACACTTTCCAAGACTTCGTCTATAAATGGTGTTGGGAATGGATCATGTAAGTAGGCATCGTTTAGCTTCCTAATTTCGACACAGATCCTGACCTCGCCTATCGTCTTCTTGTCCTGAATCACTATAGGGCTTATCCACTCTAACTCTTCAACAGGTTCAATGATTCCTGCTTCTAGCATGTGATCTAGTTCTGCTTTCACTTTTTCTTTATAGCGCGGATTTAGTCTATACAGGCATTGTTTTACCGGTCTTGCATCGGGCTTGAACAGAATTTTCATTTTGCCCAAATCTCCTATTATCCCCTTCATTTCCCTTAAGTTCATCGGGAATAGGTCCTGGAATTTATGTAATAGGTCAGTGATTTTGGCTACTATCTCTTCATCCCAATAGTCTCCAATGTTAGCAAATTTTGGATTATCCTCCGACCCAATGTTAACTTTCTTGATCTTTAGTGGCTTGATGAACTGCTCACTATAACTGTCACTTCATTCTACTGCGTGTGATCCTTCTGACTCTGGAATATTGATGTTAGTCGGATCATCCTCTAGATCTCCGGAGAGGTTATAGCATGTCATCCAGTGTTGAACTGTCTCATAGCAATGGTGGGAATGTGCAGTGAAAGGTTGAGAATACGCAACCTCCAGGGGGATCTCCACGAATATATTATCCTTAATAGCCTTCATCCCGATATCAACTTTTGGTTGCTCATCTGTGAACTGGAATATGTATATGAAATTTTGCACAACCTTTTCCCATTCTCCTGTTTCTTGGCACAGCTCCATATATGCGTACTAGCCTCTGGGTACCATTTCGAGAGTATGGATGAAGTGGTGAACCCATTCCTGGCGCGGGTAGCTTGAGAACGCAGTCAAACACTGCTCCAAGTGTTCAATAGGGTCTGATAACCATGTATACCTTTGTGTCACAGTTTTGATCTCATCTTTGAACCTTACTTCTAGTAGCCTTCTATACTGCGGCCATTTAGTTATTGAGATTTTGTGTGTACCCCACCATCTCGCGGGTGTAGCTTTTAGAGAAAATTCCAGTGCAGATAGTCGTTGCGTCTCTGTTACTAATTCTTCAAAATAATTCAAGAACATTTCCAAGTTAGGCAGTCCTTCGTATGTAGGCAACGGTCGTGACTGATTTTCCACTCATCAAACAAACTTAGTTATCCTGGCACATCTCCTCATAGAGACTTCATGTAATCGGTTCTACCAATTCTCAAGTGCCTCCCCTGAGTTGGATGTACATGAACTCGTGCATATCCATCTCAAGTTACCATCTGCAGTAGGATTAATGTAATCCTCCTTAAGGGTAGTGACATTATAGATGTTGTCAAGGTGATCGCCTTGCCCTTCGTTGAACACCAGTTCAACATATCTCTATCCTTCCAGTCGATTGAGGGGCGCAAATACCCTCATGTCATCATCTTCAAATGATAGGATCCTTCTTTTGAAGTTTATAATGGTTTTATTTCCCATTTCCCAATCAATCCCCAGTAGCTCGGGATAGGGTTTAGTATCATCTACTATATTGATGACCTCGAAGTCCGCAAAAGTGTGCAATCCTTCAATATGCACTTGGACTTGACTCAGTCTACCAATCGGCAGGACCTTTTCCTGATTAGAAAGCCTTAATTGAATTGCGGACCATTCTAGGGGTGGCTTGCCCATTATCTCCCATGTATGATGCGTTAAAATGTTAACATCGGATCCCAGGTCGAGGATGATATAGTCCATGTCATAATCACCAATTTGTGCAGACATCCTAAGTTTGCGTCTTGTTTTGAACTTTGCATTGACACTGTCAACATTCCTTGTTGGCGGGTATTCCTTCGAAAGCATTTTGATAAGCGCTTCCAATTTTGCAAGTGCATCCTTGTCTTATATTAGCGCCAAACAACTTGATAGGAATGGTTTGGGCTTACTAACCTTATCTGCACTCTTGCTTGTAGTCTGTTGTTTGAATATCTTTTGGAATCTCTCAAGCATATATTTCACTTGGCCTGAGGTGGATGGTTGTTTTGTTCCAATGAACTCTGGGCGTACATCCATGAATATGCGCTTCTGCTCTTGAACATCAAGCAGTGCTTTCTTTTGTGCGGCGGGTCGCACCTACAGTTGTGCTTGCGTCGCAAGCTTTGTTTGTGTAGCTTGATCTGCACCCATCGCAGTACCTCCCCTTATTACCACTGCCACAGTTGGTTCTCATGGTTTTGCGACTATCATCTGTATGTTGGAATTATCATTCGAGTTGGGAGCATTCGATGCAGTATTTAGTGCTGGGTTAGCTACTCCAACCGTTTGGGCTTTCCATCTAGAGATAAGTTGCAAACATTGCTCCACATTGTGCTCTTGTTTTAAATATGAGAAAGTCTTCATAGGTTCATCGCAGTCTCTAGCATAGTGGCCCTGCACTCCACAATTGTAGCATACCACTGGCCCTCTTCCTTGGCCAAATCCTCCTCCTCCTCGGCCCCTATCATTGTGCGTCAAATCTCCTCAAGAGTCCTCGGCGACTTCCCCAATGGTACTACATAGTACTTCATGTACCAATCCAACACGCAGCCCTACAAAGTCATAATCATTTGTTCTTTTCGGATGTCATCATTGATAACGAGGTGGAACATCCATACTACCTTGTAGAGGAACCAGTGTTGTTATGGATCCTCTGTTCCATTCCCATTGAATGTGGGTAGTCTAAAGTCTGTCCCCGCCATTAGGGTGTCGTTGGGGTTGTTCACTGGATTCTGTGGATTTGCTATATTTACTAGGGTCTGTTAACACTTTGTTAAGTTTTGGTCATAAGAGATACCCAGGAATTTCAGCCTCATCGACAGGTGTTGGGAAGGTAGCTTTGTGTTTGTAGAAGGGGCTGATAGCACACACAAGATAACACTCAGCCATTGGAATAAGCCTTGGTGGTGAAAGTTGAAAGCAGCAAAATAGTCTACGGATCAGAGCAGTAGGGTAAAGAAGAGAACGTTGGGCACGCTGAAGGCCTTAAGTGGGACTCATGATCGAAGGATGAGATTGATCGAATGGCAGATCAACGGCGTCAAAACATTTCACGCAGCGAACATGCCCATCCAAAGCCACTTTTCTAGATTGTGAAATAGTTTAAAGGACAGAGGCATCTAACGGTTGAGAATGAGATCCAAGAAGATCCATGGTTGAAATTGATTTCACACCCCAGAGTTGCAAGGATGCGGTAGTAATTTTGGATTGCGAAAAGTGGTACGGGCTGCTCAGATTGACGGTCACCATGAGAACAGAGGGAGATCAGCGGTCATAATTCATTTCACAATCTTGATTAGCACGGAGGGAAAAAAAACCTTGCTTCACGAAGAATGGTAGGGTCCGCCCAGATCAACAGTTATGAAGAAAATTGGTCTTGATCGATGGTTGAGCTGCACATGCATGAAGTAGGGAAAGATGTAGCATCAAGAACCTCACATACCTACAGTTCAAATCACAAAGAGTAATATCTACGGTGCAAGCCGCCTGGGAAGGGCACGAAGGTTATGTTGTGTGAAAATCTGTAAAGGGGTCCATGTGAAGTTGCAAAGGTTTGTCTTTTCTGAAACCTCAAAGCCGCTGAATATCCAACCACATATAGAGTTTCAGCATAGACCAACCAAGAGATTGTGCTGCAGAACAAGGTATGCCCCTGATACCCTCTCAGTGCTATTTAAAAATGGACATAATAGAAATGCTAGGGGTGAGATATGATGTAGAACCTAAGGCCACAGGTTGAAGGGGAGAAGAGAGTCTGGTGGATGAGAATGCAGAAATTTTTGATACTATCTTGGTGGGAGAAGCTATTGAAACTGCCAGAGGCAAACTGGAAATTCTTAAGGACCGAGGTGGAGATACCTGTGGTGTTTTTAAATCTTTCTTCCATTTCTTCTCTATTGGCCAAACCTCCCATTGCCCTGAGTTTGTCGAATGGTGTGCAAACAATTTCTTTGCCATCGAAGGTGTCATTATGAATAAATCAAAGTCTAAAATCCTTTGCTCAATCCAAGCTTCTGTCGTCGGCAAAACCCTACATATCCCAAACGAATTCGTCCATTTATCCCAAGACTAAAAGGAAGAAAATATTATATGTTGTTTTAGAGAGTCTACAGATGAAAGTAAGGAAACCTTCCTGAAGGCCTTTTCTAAACCCAATAGTGAACCCATCGCCCTATCTTACCCTATTGACCTCAACCAATTCAATGAAGAAACTCAGTGGTGTATATCCTTGGCTAGTCAATTCCTATGTCTAGATACCGATGCTTATGTCACTGAGTCATTATTGAGTCTTTTTTTCATCTTGAGTACTTTTCTGGCTGAACCTGAATTGCCTGGACAATACTGCCAATATTGCTGCCTTAAGTTTGATGAGTTCCTGGATGAGAACATCCGTTCTCAGTTAGTGAATTTCCATGGCACTAGAATGTTCAGATTCCAGTCCTTTTTGCTAAGAATGTTTATAGCTTATAATGAGGAGGACCTACAAGTACCAGAACTGGAAATCACTACTGATATGGCCACGGATAACTGTAAATTCATGAACCAATTGATGGCCAAAATATATGAACTCTTCTTTCAAGAAGGGTTACCTAGGGTGTTGCTTGAGATGAGGCAAATGCCGCAGCTATCGAATAGCAAGAAGATAGGGTACTAGTTCCTCACAGAATTTGGAACAACAATAAGGTTGTATGGCTTCATACATCCATTAGAGGAAATTTCAACTCAAAATGGCCCCCCTAAAAAAAATTAATAAAATAATATTTTATCATTGGTGCTTTCACAGGTGTTCATATTGGCTGGTGGAGTCCTGTGTAAAAAATAAATCTTCTCGACGTTTCGGGCTAAGTAGCGCAGCCCATCTTCAGGAGGAGATACTTAGCCCGAAACGTCGAGAAGATTTATTTTTTACACAGGACTCCACCAGCCAAAATAATATTTATTAATTTTGGAGAAAGAAAAGAAAAAAACTATTTTTTTGTTTGTATTTTCTACATATCTCCCCGTGTTTTTACTCAAATTTTGATTAGGAGAGCTCATTGGATGTGGAATTAGATTCTGCATCCAACGAGTACCCACTTGGCATACTTTTGATAGACCCCGCTACCCCAAAAATAAGAAATACCTGAAAAAATGTGATGATGACATCATCATCATTTGTTTCAGGTATTTCTTGTTTTTGGGGTAGCAGGGTCCCTAAAAAGTATGTGAAGTGGGTACTCATTGGATGCAAAATTTAATTCCGCATCCAATGATCTCTCCTGATCTAAATTTGAGTAAAAACACGGGGAGATATGTCGAAAATACAAACAAAAAAGTAGTTTTTTTTATGATACCTATCCCCAAATTTATATTAAAAAAGTGTTTAAGACCTATACGGTATTTCAAATTTAAAGCAATTTCATTAGCTAACACATGATGAAATGGAATTTGAGTTAAAGTTAAAAGGCCCATTTTGAGTTGAAATTTCCTTTAATGCACCCTAAATTCTGCCAACTTTTCTAATTGCTAGGGTTTTCTCCCTGGAATTGATCCGGCAAAAACTCATTGTTGAAGAAGAGCATTTCTTGAACTTTAAGAAAATCTCAAATTTGATTTTCCCATGGGAAGTAAGACCATACACAGTTAGAAGCAGGGCTACTTTGCCCCTTGTTACCAACTTGCTTAGAGGCATGGAGTTTTCCCTAGGACAAGCTGTAAATTATGACCCTCACCAGATAATTTCCAAAAGGAGGAAAGCTCACAAATGTAGGCCTTTTGAACACACTGAAATACCTGGACTTAGAGAAGTAGCAAACTGGGATGATTTCCCTAATCCTTCCCCAATGGATACCAGCATAGAGCAGGGAAATGGCTCATAGTTACCGAGGGTGGCTTCTCCCCAAAGAGAATTGGCTAAAGTAGTTGCAATAGTTGGGTAATTCTCATCATTGGTCAGCTATTCAACGAGTTCAATAAAACGAGGGGCCCTAGAGCCCATGGACACTGAAGAAGTGGACACGGCCAGCATGCCCAAGAAGCAAAAAGTAGAACGGGGACATCAATTGGTGCAGGCTAAAAGAGGCCAGGCAAAGGGACATGTGAAGAAGAAGAATTTAGTAAAAGAACAGCAACAGGAAGAGCCACTAGATTATTTGAACCCGAAATCTGACGAAAGAATCCGACATCATCTGACATTTCGCATGGATGTGTCAGACAACAATCAATCTATAGAATTCCAACAACAAAATATTTCTATCACCGTCGATTATCCGACACTTGGGAGTCGAAATTCTGACTCTTGTAGTGGCGGTTATCCGACACTTTCGTGCCGGATAGGCGTTAGATTTTCGACTGGTGTAGTGGTGGTTATTCGACACTTCCATGTCAAATATTCAATGTCTATGAACCAAAAACAAGTCGGATATCCGACTCATAAGCATCAGATATCCGATGGTCAGTATAGATTTTTTTATAAAAAAAATTAAGGTTTACATGATTTTAAATTTTATGGTCCCATACTTTCAATGGTAACTATGTTCAAGGCATCGAATATCTAACGCATGTCCATTATAAATATAAATTGTTTTAAACATTTCGACATGTTTGTTGTAGAATCTATGGACAATTGCAAAAATTATTTATTCCTTGACAGACGTTTTCAGGAATAGTTTTATTCTTCAACAGGCGGTTGTGGGAATTTTTTTTTCATTGATAGACAGTTTGCCGAGAATTTTTTATTCTTCGACTTCTCTCCATTTGACAAAAACTTGATGCATGGTTGATGCATGGAACTTGATTTTTTAAGATAATCGGTTATATTCATTAATGAAGTTTATGACAAAATGTCAAATAGATTAAATATTCTGGATCCAAACGAAGAAAACCGACAATTGCTTGCTAGACTATGGGATGCAGTGAAATGAAGGGGTGATGGAAAATATTATTGTCCATGTACTCTATGCAGGGGATTTAAGAGGAGAAGAATATTGATCTCAACAACCACAAAACATTGCAAGGAACATGGACACGCTGAGGGGGGGGGGGGGAAA
>LPNX010704617.1:74048-94094 GCA_001517045.1 Pseudotsuga menziesii
GGTACGTATCGATCATTGTATATGAATTTTTATGTATTTTAATTTTTATTGTGAGTTGTTTGTTGTAGTGGCCATATTTGATTTATGATGTAATTTATTAATTATAAACTAATATTCATGATGTCCATCGTGATCATGAAGGCATTAATGGTCTTCCACAAGGAATGAAAAGTTATCCTATTCAATTCAGTAGGTTGCCCTACTATGAGCACCTACAAATTGCTCATTTGTTTGATACAATGCATATTGGAAAGAATGTTACTAAAACCTTATGGCGACTACTAGAGATAAGGAGGGAGAAAGATAAAGTTTTGAAAGTGTGCAAAGACATTCAAGAAAGAAACCATGCAATGAAAGACATCATCCAATTTCATACCAACAGAGAATAAGTTAATATAAACTCAATTCCATGGATGTTTCGGAGCAACAAAGAAATGTTGTCAAAGAAGTAATGCGGAAAATTAAATTTCTCACTGGTTTTTGTGCAAACTTGAAGAATATCGTAACTAAAAAAGGTGATTTTGCGGGGCTCAAAAAACATGATTGGCATGTCTTCATCAAGGTCATTACTATTGTTATGTCCATATAATTTTTTCTTGTTTGTATACTCTTTTTTTAATAAATGGCGTGGTTTGTATATTGATACAGTATCTTCTACCTCTCTCTCTCCCAGACAACTTCGACAACAATGTCAAACAAGTTATATATAATCTTGGTAAATACATGAGGTAACTAGTGATTACTTGCATGTGCTTAGTGTTTCTTTACTTGCATATATTGTAATTTAATGTTTATTTTTGTTAAATATCATTATTGGTTTTCATCACTTGTAGATGGTTAACATCTAAAGAAATCCATAAAGAAGATATAAAGTATTGGAGGAGATCAATTCCTCGTCTCATGTGTGAAATGCAGAAGCATATACCATCGACATTTTTCAATGCACAGGAACACTACCTCATACACCAAGTTGAGGAGATTGAGTTGTGTGGACCTATGCACTCAAGGTCCATGTGGATGGTTGAGAGGCACTTGAAATTTATGAAGGGTTTGGTGAGACAACTAGCACATCTGGAGGGTTCTATGATGGAAGGATATACGGTATACCAAAACATGTTGTATGTTAGTGAATATCTTCCTATTTTAGCGTCAAATCTCAATTTACGTCGCATTTGTGATATGAACTCCAATAACAAATTTGAAGGGGAGCAACTGAAGGGGAAAGGTATATTGAAGAAGCTTAAAGGTAATTATTAGCTAGTGGATTTTTATTATATCCTTCATATTATAATTGTATTTTCTAGTCATAATTGCTTCAATTAAGAGCATATATGTCTTTGTTCAGGAGATTTACACCTTTCTTTGATTTTAATGGTAATTGTCATTAAACAGTTGGTCGAGAATGGGATGCAATTCATTTATACATCACAAACAATATTGACTAGATGAAGGTATTGATTGAACGATGCCCACAATTGGGTCATGGAATATCATGGGAAGGTGTGGCTTCATTGGTAAAAGAAGCACAACGCAATGGAGATAAAAATCTAACAGAAAGGGAAATCGATTTGGCATATGGTGTAAAAGATAAAATAGCCAGTATATAATTAATCAAATATCCCTCTAAATCTTTTATTTTGCAAATTACTTATTGACATACATGTTCTTTTTTTCCATGTATTGTTTCATAAGGACTGATTGGTTGTGTTATTTTTTCATGTATTGCTTATTGCAGGTAAAACACCATAAGGCTATGGTCTGCAATGGAGGTAGATATCAGATCAAAAAACTGGATGAAACAAAGAAAACATCATAATCTAGGGTTTCAGCTATCTTTGATGTTACCAATGTTTCATCTAGAACTGACAGACATCCAGAAGTCTCAGAAAGTTGATACTATGGGTATTTGGAAGATATTATACTGTGTGACTTTAAATCCTTTAAGGTAGTTCTATTTGTTATCAAATGGTACAGGTTACGATTGAATCAACGTGATCCCGATAGAACTATTATTGAACATGATAATGGATTTACCATGGTAAACACAATTTTGTTTGATCTAGGAGTAGATCCCTATGTTCTTCCAATCCAATGTGAACAAGTATTTTACTCATAGGTTCTAGGTAAAGTGGGTTGGTCATTTGTTGTGAGACACGATCCAAGGGGAAGGTTGGTAAAGTATAATCTAGATGATGGCAATGAAGAGGGTTCTCTGGAAGAAGAATATGATGATGAAGAGCATAATCAACTTGAGTTAGCTAATGATGATGATCCAATAGAAGATGTCCGAGGAATAGTTGAATCAGATGATGTAGCATACAATGTCATTGAAAATTATTTTGACGATGACATGGTGAGCGTAACTGATGATGATGACGATGATGATATGGCTAATCCTTACAATTTTGACACAGATGATGATACAGATGGCGCATCATATTCATTATCATCATCATCATCATCATCGTCTTCCTCATGATGATGATATTCATCATCAACATCATCATCATCGTCATCCTCATGATGATGATAATCATCGTCATCCTCATGATGTTGATAATCATCATCATCATCATCGAGATCATCATCATCATCATAATCATCATCATCATCATCATAATCATAATCATCGTCTTCATCAGCATCATAATCATTGTCATCATCATCATCATCATTGTCATCATCGACATCATCATTGTCATCATCATCATCATTGTCATCATCTTCATCATCATCATAATCATTGTCATCATCATCATCATCATCATCATCATCATCATCATCATCATCATTGTCATTATCATCATCATTGTCATCATCTTCATCATCATCATAATCATCGTCATCGTCATCATCATCATCATTGTCATCATCAACATCATCATTGTCATCATCGGCCTCAACATCATAATCATCACCATCATCATCAACATTATCATCATCAACTTCATCAACATCATCATCATCATCATCACCATAATCATCACCATCATGGTCTCAATCATCATCACCATCATCGTCTTCATCAACATAATAATCATCAACATCACCATCATCAACTTCATCACCATCATCGTCATCATCATCATCATCACCACCACCATCATCATCTTCATCAAAATATACTGGTATTTATCAAAATATAAATATTACTCGTATTTATCAAAAATATTACTATATAATAGCATCATTTTCATCGTCGTCATCAACATCATCATCAACAACAACAACATCATCAACATCATCATCATCATCAACAACATCGTCGTCATTGTCATCATCGACATGAACATCATAATCATAATCATCATAATAAAAATAAAAAACATATAATATATAATAAAAATAAAAAACATCATAATAAAAATAAAAGTAAAAAATATAATATATAATAAAAATAATAAAAATAAAAAACATATAATATATAATAATATATAATAACAAATCACAAGTGTATTTGGACATTGCCGTGACTCGTTTTGGACAGTTCAGTTCAATTTGGAGGTTTTTGTGAATTTGGGAGTAGGTCCGCTGGAGCACAGGGTTCAACATTGGAGCTCACGGTTGATAATTGGAGGTCAGGGTTGAGAATTGGAGCTCACTATTGATAATTGTAGCTCATGCTTGAGAATTGGAGCTGAAAATACAAATTTGGAGCAGATAGTTCACGTTTTGGAGTTCCAGTTTTGGATTTGGAGCTCATGGCTCAATGGGTAAGCATCATGACCTCCTTTTTTGGGGCATGCTGTGACAATGGTTTTTGGGCATCCTGTGACAAGGGTTTTTGGGTGACAAGGGTTTTTTGTGTGCGCTGTGATGTTTTCTCTTTTGTGGGACAAGCTTGAATGCAAACAGACCCTTCCTCATTTAGTGGGTTATTCAGGGATTCAATTTACAAACCTTCTTACCTTACAAATGAGAAACTCGTTGTTCAGGTCATGAACTTAGAATAGGGCTTCGCACCTCACCCCCTCTTGTATCTATAATTCATTATTATAGTGATCATTCATTTTGTAGCGCATCTATAGCGTGTAGGATAAAAGACAACTAAAACGCCCCATTTTCCCGAGCGTATTTTTGATAAAACACGGTCAGATTTCTGCTGGAGAAAGGTTATTTTCACAATTTTACAATTTCTGCAATTGTATGTGATTGTCTCTGAGTAAATCCATGATTTTAAAATGACCCAAATCACTGGAATTGTGATTTAACCACTTTAAATTTCGATTTAGACCAAAATTGATTTGTCGGATTCCAGCGAGTTGGGGACGTTTTGGTTAGCGTTTATACTGCTCCCATCTATAGATGTAATTACGCAATTTCTCTAGTTTTGCACAGACAAGCTTGATCAAAGAAGTACTTCGAAGAGACTGATTATCCAGACCTATCGAACGGTTAAAATAGAACTAGGAAATAGAAGCCTAGATCATCCTCATATTCAACCAGTAAGGTCAGATACTACAGGGAATAGAAGCCCTTAATCTTTTATAAGGAAAGAGAAATAAGGGGTAGGGGTTGACTTTCATGTTTCCAGCTCAAGCAAGTCATAAGGAAGGAAAGGAAAGTAATAAATAAAGTAATAAGGGGGTGCCAATCACCCGCCCCACCACAGGGTACCCGTTCTGGAGGTGCCAATAAAGAGCAGGTCTTAAGGCAAAGAGAAGTACCATATCTAGGGAACGACCTTGGATTAATCAAAAAATTACCATAGGGAATATATCCTCTCAAATATAGGACCTTGAAAAACACACTAGTTCAGGGCCGAAAGTCCTGTTAATATCATCGTCAAACAAAAACTGTCCATGAGGACAGAGTTCAAGAACTTTGTCCACATGAACTATATCTCACAAAAGATATGATTTAGGAATAAGTCCTTAGTTTTCAAGTGTGAACTAATTATTTTCCAACTATGAATTAATTATTTGAGATCATATTAGACTCCTTAAGGATATAGAGCCATTGGACTGGCTTATAATGAGTAATGGGTTTTAAATTTAAGTTATGAAAAACATTAATGAATCTAATAGAAATTAATTATAAAATTAAAAGTATAGTATTTGGTGAGGAGATTTTTATTACTGTATTCATAGTAATAAATTGTTTGTATTAAATCTATCAAAAGAAAGATGTGGATGGTGTCTTTAATACTTGGGAAGATTATTTACATTTAATTGTAATTTGTTTATAAGACTTATCATTATTCCATCGAGATGTTTTCTTTCAAGGTTGTGTATGTTAGGAATAGTTACAAAATAACATACATTAACTATTCCCCTAACTTTTAGAACTCAACCCTAAATAAAACCCCCTAGTTACTTCGAAAGAAAAATATTTACAAACACGATTCTCATACTGATTTGGTAAAAATCTATCCATATAAAAGTCAATCTTTGACCTATTAGCTGAGATGGAGAAAAATTGGAAACTTCGGCAATGTCCCCTATTAAATTTTCGCCTTTAGTGCTGCAAAACTGCGTTTCCATAATTTTTGTAGCATTTTCCCCTGTGTTACACTACAGGCGCTACAAAAGTTTCACCTTCAAAACTTTTGTAGAATTTTCGTTGTTTTTACACTATTGGCACTGCAACAGTTATGAAAACTGCATTTTTTGTGCAAAAACTTGTCTGGACGCTTTCAAAGCTTTTCCAAGGCTCTAATACTAAAATTTAAGCATGTTATGGTCTAATTTCATCAAATGTATCTCTTTCCTCAGCAAGAAGTTTTAGATTACCTGCACTGACCTCGTCTTTCAACATTTGCAACTCTTTCTTCATATTTTTGTTTTCTACTTTAAGGGATCTGTTATGCTTATATAAATTTTGAACTTGTTTATGTGATGGGAATCTTCTCCTTAGAATCCCTCTAACATCCATCAAATATTTTTCATATCACTCTAGACTTCCATCTACTTCAAACCTATGTTTTATGTCTTCTTCTTGCAACTGAACAATCATCAACTGGGCTTCTTTTAACAGTATATTTACCTTCTTCACCTCTAGATCATCACTCTATGTCTGTTAATATGGTTGTATTTTGGAGATTTTTTTTCTTCTTTGTTTGGATAGATTGCTCAAGTGGAGTCTCTGATGTATCTTCTTCCACATATTTTTGCCATTTCGTTGCTAATCTAGTCCTAGGTCTCTCAACCTCCACCCTTTCTTAAAAAAAGTCCAAATTTATTCCTTTAATTTTATTTTTACTCTTTTAAAATTTAGGTCTCTCCTCTATATCTGTAACAACCCTAGGTTTTTTTCTCCATATGAATCTTACCCTTTATCTACTCCTCACTCATGTCTTTTTCTCCGTCATGTTCTTTGCTTGAGTAGTTGTTTTTTCTTTTGATCTTGGAGTACATATCCTTGCTGAAGGAATACCTAGCACCTTAGGGTCACAACCAACAAGGAAAAGAAAAATGTTATAATCCTTGCTCATTTTCCTAATCTCTTCAAGCACGACCAATTTGATTAATCCAAAATGAAATAAACTAGTGTTCTACCTTCTTAGGTTTCAGTTGCACCCATGTGCCATATTTCCTAGACTTCTGTACAAATCAAAAGGGATGTCTAAAAATGTTTTTTCAATTAAATGTAACAACAATTTGAAGTGAAATTGATACTGTATCAAATATTCCTTCACATGTAAAAGAATTCCTTATGGGAAATAAAAGTTTCTCATATTTCTCTAACATCCAAGCTTTGGGTATCCCATGAGTTAAATTTGATCCCTTGTGTTCTTCTTTAGAAAATCATCATAATTTATGAACTGAAACTTAGCGGAAGTAGCGGAAGTATGACCCTCTAATGAGATCCATAATTTACTTAGACAAATACTAATTGCATAATACATATCTATTAAAAAAAACTTTACATGAATAATAACTTTAACTCTAATTATGAAATGTGTTAGTCAAGAAACTACTAGCGCTCGTAGCAAGAGCTCAACATCTTCTCCTCACCGGAAATTACCGATATACCATCCCTAGACACAGTGCACAACACGCTGGAAAACTATACAGCTGTAACCAAGAGTAGGGTTTCGGTTTCTCCGCAAGATGAAGAGCTGCTAGGTGTGTTCGCAGCACGGCCATTAAACCTGGCCTTAGGAGGAGGCCCTTACTCATTATTCCACTCCAGCCAACCTATGAGTTTGACTAAATAAACTATTTCAATAATTGTACCTACATATTCTTTGATGGGGGTTCAGCCAATCAAATTGGAGGTATAGGTGTTCATCTTTTGATCACCCAGGACCACTATTTTTGCTTCAAATTGGGTGTTGGTCTAAGTACAAACACCAGATTTGAACTACTTGCTTTATGGACTCTTCTTTATTGTGCTAAACCCATGGTCCTTCCCACTCTACACATTCATGGTGACTCCACATCCATCATTAATTGGTTCAATAGAAGATCGTAACTAACTTTACATGCACTTGATGGTTAGTGTCAACGTATTCATGATATGGAACCTTACTTCATACAACTAAAAGCAGTTCACATATTCAAAGAACACAATACTAAGGCTGATAGCTTATCCAAAGAAGCATTAACCTTAGCCTCAGGCCATTTTCAATTTACTGAATTCACTGATGGTGAATGTACTGGTCAGGACACTTTCGATCTTCTCTAGCCCTTAGAACTTGAGTCTTTTATGTGTTGTTGCTATTGACATACTTTGTATGATTGAGGTGGATGATTCCCTCATATTACTGATCTCTCTTATTTATTGCTTCTTTGGATTAGCTACTTCAGTATTAGACTTGAATTCTCAGTCTGTTGAAGGTTAATGATGTGGATGTAGTCAAGATTCTTAGATTAGAGGTGTTACCTTTGAATGTTTGTCCAGTATTCCTATGAAGCTGATCAATTGTATTCCTTAGGGTTTCCTTAGGGTTGAAAATTAGTATGGGAAAACAAGTTAGCATTGCCTTAGGGTTGAAAATTAATATGGGAAAACAAGCATCATCATGACAAGCTAAAAGGAATAAATCAGCAAATATTACAGACTGATATAAATGTATTTAACGTGCCGAGGCAATGCAAGAAATACATTAGAATGGAGACTTGTACAACTAAAATCATCTACAAGATCCACTCTAAAAATAAAATTATCTACAACATCACAAAATCATTCATGGGAAAACTAAAAACCACTTAAAGGAGATATGTTCTTTAAAGGAGATAGTCCATTAAAGGAGAACCTCTAGGTTTTGTATAGACATATATTGGCATAAATTGTAGTGTTATATGTGATGCATATGCATAACATATCGTCTCAAGCTTGACAACATTGAAAGGCTAAATTACAATGGCCACAGGCATACATTTGAAGCTTATGAAACCTACCCAATTCATGTTAGCAAAAGGCAATGCAAGCAATAAGTTAGAATGGATACTTGTATGTAACCAAAAGAGGGGCATACATTAGAATTTTTATGGCTACCCAATGCCCACACCTATTAACCAAACTCATTCTTGAAAATATTTTTCTTTAACAAGTTATTGGCTTACAAGTATTTCCAAGTTTTTTTTCTTATAAGTCTTTCCACGTTTTTTAGCTGGTATTTTGCTATGCTTATGCCAAAAAAAATTTGGCCACAGTGCAGGTAGAACCAAATAGGTATTTGTCAGACCTGTCTTCCTACAGTGAAGGGATTTTGGGAAGGCTAGAGGAAAGTGAGACATCCAGTAGGTCTACATGGGCTAGATCAACTAGATGTCAGAAGATCAGAAGAAAATTCGACAAACGCATGAATTTTTTTATCCAAGGAGGGGGATCATGTTCCTATGATGATGAGATAGTGGGAGACATCAACGTGCCCTTAAGGTACCAACACCTAGTGAAACAATGGGTTCCTAGCAATATTCTTAAAGTAAACACTAATTTTTGTGTGAATGAGAGGATATATAGAATTGCACCGTCCTCGTTGCATGGATTGGGCTTGTTTTGCATGGACGGCATAAAGGTTGGATACGGTAGATGTACAGAATTGATTGAGTATGTTGGACCCTATTACAACTACAGTGATTGGATGCGCCTGTTCCAATATACACAAAGTATGTGTAGATATGGGTTGTTAGTGAATTATATACAACTGAAAGACAAAGCTCAAAATAAAGGAGCAACGATGTACATGGACGGAAGGCCAAAAACAACCGGTAATATTGTGGGGTTTATAAATAGTACACAACCAGGGTCTACATTAAAGAAACCCAACTGCATATTCGAGTTGTGTGAAGGAAACTGTGTCTTTGTATGTGCAATTAAATCAATAGCTGCTGGTGAAGAATTGCTTATTGATTACAATTTGAACCGTGTAGATACAAAAAATGTTAGTATGGTTGTGGTACAACAAACAATTTAACCACCCTTTAATTAATTATTTTAACATCTATAGGCATTTTTCGTTAGCATATAATTGAAATTATATACTTAATTTCATGTTTCCTTATGTAAATTTTAGTATGGTTTTGATGCAGGGTTCTCTCAGGGGCACCTCCATCTCCGTAGATGTTTGTCGACCTGAGTCAAGGTAGCAGGTATACATTGATATTGCCAATGTAATATTAAATATTAGGATGGGAATATAGATACGTTGTTATGTATTTTCATTAGTATATTAGGTTCGTTTATATAATATTATCGATTTTCCATGCAGAGTGTTGATCAAAATCCAACCGGCTATTGATCAGCCGACTACAGCATCAGGGAAACAACCAAACATGAATGTAATTCTCCATTTCAAATACTTTAAAATCGTAAACATGTCTATCATGATGCATTATGTTTATATTTTTATGTATGCTTTCGTTTTTATGGTTGCGTTCATGATGGTAATGTTGTATCTCTTTTTTGTAGATTGACCGGGGAAACTCCCCAGCTGTTGATTCGACGACTGGAGACTCGATGAAACCATTTAACCTAAATGTAATTCCACATTCTAAATACTTCAAAAAAGTACACATATAAAACATGTAGAATATTGTTTATTTTTGTTTTTGTTCTGTATTTGTTAGTTTATACGTATTGCGTTCATTGTGATAATGTGCTCTACTTTTTTTGCAGGTGGCTGATCGAGGTAAATCCCCATCTGTTGATCAGACCATGCCCTCGGCTAGGCGTTAGGTAATCCTAGATGTAATCCCTAATATAAATATTTGCGCACACTATATTTTCAAAGACTAAGCAATTTTTTATATATTTCAATTGCAAACAGGGGATTCTGTTTATGAAACAGTGTCTCAAAACTCTTTACAGAATGAGGTCTCTCGGTTGATGAGAGATAGTGAAATTAGAGATTTTGCAGACCCGTTGAGGGTGCTACAAAGGACAAGGTAAAAACAAAATGAGGAACTCGTTCGTCTGACATTGGAAATTCCACTAACAGAAGGGCTCGAACAAAGGCTTCAATTGTTGTTACAGCACCGTAAACAACTGGACGTAAGTTATCGAATAAAAATGTAAATTCATTTATAAAAACTTTATAATATTTGATTTTATATGTTGTTGAACTTATAATACAATGGGTTTAATTTATAGCGTGCTATGGAGATTATCAGTGGTGGTCAAGGAAATGTTGGTCCCAGTGACCAAACCACTCCACGTACACCACATACTTCTCCCATATTGTCCACTGAACAATCAACAAAATTCTCTGTGACACCACCGAGGGAAGCGGAGGGTGAAGCCGATGGTGCCCCACCCACAACAGATGTTGTAGAAGAAGGGGTGGATGCAGGGCTAGATAGAGATGTGGAAGCATTTCCTGGATCTTCTCATGTGACTAGCACTGGTTCAATAAAGTGTACATTTTTGGTGAATGAAAAATTGGTTCCAATAAAGATAGAGAGGATTCCAGGTCATTATAGACTATTCAATTTATTTTTTATAATTCGTGTCTAATATACCGATAATATTTTCTAATGTTCACTAATGATGGAAATAATGTTTTGTAGGAAATGATATATTTTATAAACACATGAATGATTTGGCCTTGGAGATCATTGGGCCCACCATCCGTATAATGTGGAACAAGTAGCCAAAATATTTAAAAGATGATTTGACTAATCGCTTGGTTAGTCTGTTCGGAAAAGATACCTTTGATACATCGAAGGTACTACAGAAAGCTGGCAAACATCTAAGATTGTGTGAGACCAATATAGGGTTCACCTAGAAAATAACCCTAGGTATGAGTGCCCTCCAATGATTCCATCTATGGAGTGGAAATCCCTTGTGGAAGATGAAAAAGAGAAGGGCCTGAGAAAATCAAGAAAGATACCACCAGGTGGAACAGGGAGGTATGCAATTTATTCCAAAATGTAGTGGTAAGCCTTATTATTACTAGTTTTTATATCAACTTTGGTACATAGAATAATGCATTTAAAAACTTAATTAGGCTCTTGGACACATCTAAGGCCACCAAGGCAAGAATTGAATTGAAAAAATTGGCCAACACAAGCTTGGGCCTGGTGGTTACTCCAACTTGGCGGCCCGATATGTAAGTATCGCAAAACCTGAATCCCCATCCAAATATCATACAGATTATTATTTTTGTTTTGTTCTGACAAAAGGATTTAAAATTAATGACATCATGCAAATATGAAGGCAAATTGCCCAGTGTGGATTACATGAAGCTTGGCTTTGAACATGGCTTTGACGTCGTTGTTGAACACCGGAGAATCTTGTCTGTGAATACTATACGATCTTCTACTGATCCATCTGGTGCCCAGGTATGTGAAAACTGTATAGTTTAATGATAATTTATTAATTCTCATGCAATTTGTTCCTTATAAATAAACTAACGTAAATTGTTTATTCCTTTTTGTGCAGGAAAGTAACGATCCTGTTCATGTCAAGGATGAAGTACATGACCAACCAAACAAAGATCATGCTTCTCATACTGGTAATGAATTTATTAATATGCTATTGTTTTTTATAGACCATTGCAGATGATGAACATTAATTCTAATTCTACACAATTCAACTACAAAGCATGTAGCTGCAGATCATAACATGGAACAGGTTGGGCTAGTACGAGATAATGTTGAACATGTTGATGTGCACATGGAAGGTAAAAACACACATTCGTAATGTTTTTTTAATGAATTACTCATATTTATCAAAATATAAATATATTAATGAAATATTTTGACATTATTGCAGAAATCCATCACCCCTAGCCTGAAGTTCAACCTTCTAAGTAGACTAGTAGGGATACCGATGATCAGATTCCCGAAGATGTGACTTTAACTAAGTATTTAAAGAGAAGAAAAGTAAAAAGGAAGTGACTAAATAAATTTTCAGTAATTCTTATTTATAAAAAAAAAATAATGCTTTTTCCTCTATTTTATGAATGAATGCTTTACTGAATTGTTTACTGTTATTTTTTTCTGCCATTGACTAAATTAATGTTTTAACGAATGAGTTAATGAATGGTTTTTTCAGCTGTTGAATGATTGAATGGTTTAATGAATGTTATAAAGAATTATTTAATGAAATCATTTTTCAACTATTGAGTGAAATAATTTGCATTGTAGATGCATTGTTATTTGCATTGTGAAATAGTGAAATAAATTGTTATTTGCAAGTATAGGCATTGAGTTTGGAGGGTTGAGAGTGATGTGGGGGGGGGGGGGGGGGGGGCCATAAGAGCTTACACCTTCACATGGTTGGTCCTGTTTAGTAGAAAATATTAAATTATTATTGAAACAAAGAGGAGCTCAATGAATGGTAAGGAAGAATACATTAAAAAACATCTATTTCTATATTTTTACTGTGTAATTTTCACTATTGCTATTTGACTCCTCCATTGGAACTTGTTGCAGATAGCGTTGAGAAATATTTCCATAGTTAAGAGGCAAGAAATGGAGTTTTGATTATATCGATGGCCTTATATACATAGTATTTTTGGTTTTCCATATTTTATCAGGTGATATATTCTTACTAATTATAATTTTTTGCTTACATAATTTATGTTAGATCATTATATTTTAAATTCCTTGATTAGATTAAGCAATTGAGTGTCATTTAATGTTGCTTGAGGATTTTAAATAACTTAGTTACTTGAATTGAATTAAAATGATAGATGTTATATAACATGTTTATATAAATGGTTGGGCATGATAGCTTCGGAGATAGATTGTTTGAATACTTGGTCAATTGTAGCAAGATGCATTTAGTTTCGCAACACACTCATGTCTTCATTTTATGTTTTCAAGATGCTTTTGAACAAATAATGGCTTGTTTATACATCATAAGTCCACATTCAATGTTTTCAAGATGCTTTTGAACAAATAATGGCTTGTCTCTACATCATAAGTCCACATCCAACAGCCTTTGCAGCAAGAGTTTTTATATACCGAAAAACTAACATTCGTTCTTTACTTGTTTATGGATTTTGCAATCTTGTAGATGCAAGATGTGGACAATGGTACACTGTTAAAGTGGACTCTTCAAAGGTTACCTTGGAAAATAGGGCAGTTCTTCTTCAACGAGTTGAAGTTCGCGTGTGTGCTTTTTATATAGAGACAACCAAGCTTCCTTTCAAGTTCCCTGAAGCCGAATATGACATGATAATGATGAATTCACACATGGTGGATGGGCAAGGATATCTTATTAAAAATTGAGAGGTAAAAACACTAGGCATTGTTTTATGCCCATTGGTCAGCCTATCCTTTGTTTTGGGATTTTTTTCAGCTATGTTTTGGGATTTTTATTGTTTGCAGATTGATGTTGCAATGATTTTTATGAACATCGTTGCTCTTCTTTAGTTTTCCAATTCCTTTTCGTTTGTTTCTTGAGTGTGTAGGGGTGGGGCATTGAAGACTTGGAGTACACTCCAAAACCAGAATTTGAAGGAAATTTCAAAGTAGTAAATGTGCCAAATGAGGTATATCTGCCATTTACTGTTTACCCTAAGACTATAATTCTAAAAACAAGTATTGATCCCCTAGAAGTTTGCTATGTTTTCCAGACAAAGCTTCTTAGGTGGTGGTTCAATCACATGCAAGAATTTAAGCCTGGGATTTATGTCACGTATAATGGAGATTTCTTTGATTGACCTTTCGTCGAACAACAGGCTAAGCACCATGGAATGAAAATGAGTGATGTATGTTAATTTTTTATCTGATATACTGGCATCTTATGCTTGCTGACTGTTGTTGTATTTTCACTCAATTCTATGTTTAATTGGAAAAGGAGTTTATTATTTAGTGTATTACAATGAATGTATTGATCCACGGAGTGGACATCTCAGGGCCCCAATGTATACTGTGTTCTTGAATCCTTTAGAAGTTTTTCTCTGCCTCTTAAAATTCCTACATTGTTTTGCAACCAAGGATAGGTTTTTGACCATCATTATAAATTTTGACCCCTCTATTATCTAGCCACTTCATTTAGCAAGAACAATTTGTGCTTACCTTGGTTGTTTGGAATTTGCAAGAGTGAAGTTAAATATCTACTGTACATTATTAATAATGATTTAAGGTAACATACTCTGTTGTTTCTTTGTCTCTTTGCTATATGAAGTGGTTATGTATTTTTAGGATTCAATATTATTCTATATCCCTTCCTTGAGCAAAGCTGGACTATTCTAAAAGTATTGAATTCCTCTTGGTCAGCAAGTTTATTTCTGTTATTTTTTATCTTAGTTGTTTCCTTTGGTCCCCTCTGTTTAGAGACTCTATAGGTTCAGTGTCTTCCATCATCACTTATTAAGATTGGGGATGTAAAGCACTCTTTGCATGAGAGCTCTTTCTTATACAGGGAGAAACTTATGCAAATACTTATACAATTAGCACAATGCATATGAAGGATAAACACAATTCTTTAGACCCATTTCATCTTAATCATGTTATAAAAATCCACACTTTATAACTTTAGTCAACTCAAAATGGAGGTTAGGGACATAGACAATGTATGGGGACTGCTTCATTCCACTTTCCAACTAATAGTCTCACCTAGAGAAGCACTGCATTGTGTTCAACTAGGAAAACTTTATTGCAAGCAACCTTTCTCCGACTCTCTCGAAAGCCAAGTCACATAGGCCATTTCTAAGTGGGTAAGTTGGAACATGCGGGCTTGGGATTTCGTGACCTTTGTACATGTGGTTCACACTACCATGAAGTTGTGTTGTAATCACCTACCCTTAGCACATGTAATGTCTCTAGTTAAGGAACATTCTCTTAAAGTGTTCATGGATTGGTTAGATTGGACTTTGTCTTGTTAAGTGGTCCACTTATAGACTTAGTACAGGGTTTCCTTGTAATTACTCTCTTCCTTATTCCATAAATAGAAAGGAGGGTGCTTCTCTTGAGGATATTGGGTTTTCTATTTTGCAAAAAGTAAAGTTAAGAGTAAAGTAGTTGTGATAACTATATGTGCAAGGATGAAATATATACTTGACATAGAATCCTCTAGTTTGCTACCAGGCTTCCTTCATTGGTCAAATTCTAGGCTGAAACCATGTGGCCGTAAGTGAAATATTTGGTTTTTTTTTTTAAATCCATCAATAGGCGTCGCTTTTCCAACGTTCTTTCGAGACTCTGGTCAACCCCTTTGACAGTCGTGCCATGACTCCGATGCTTCCTCCCATCAGACGACCGACAGTTAAAGTGTCAGACTGCATCGGAAGGCCGACTCTTCTAGTGTCAGAGTGCATCGAATTACCAACATTATCTGAATTAAAACCAACAACACCACCGTTTCTCAGACACTTTTGTCCATTGAACGACCGACGCTTCAAGGGTCGGAGGACATCGAATTTTCGACGGTTTATGCAATTTTGGTTGGCACTTCGGAAGGAATAACGGTCAAATATGTGACATAATGGTCTGTCAAATATTCGACCCTTATTAGTCAACTGTTGTAGATCCAACGTTACGCCACTGATGACAAAAAAGAAGTGTATATGTTGAAAATGAGACAGAGAAGTGTCGAATTTCAGACATGCAAGGCGTCGAATTTTGGGTTGAAATTATGTTGTGAGCTCAAGAAAGTCGAATTGCAAATACAAGAGTATGTATTTGACGGGAAGACTCCAAAAAAGCATGCATCCAAAGAGTAATGGATAGGATCTTACCAAGAGAGGGCTGATAACACTTTCCAGGAGACATCAAAACTATATAGTGAGGCATCGCTATTGCCTTACCCCAATGTGGCGTCGAAAACTGTAAGAGATCATGCCACTGACACCCTTAGCTTAGCCTTGGCGATGGGGAACAAGGTGTCAGAGGTCAGTGTGAACCTCTCAAAGGTTCCCACTACTGACATAATTCACCTCAACAAAGAGACTGTAGATATATTGAATACCAGATTGCTCAAGGCTAGCATACAGATGTCCAAGATGGTGGAAAATAAAGAAAAAACTTTAAACCTTTTAAGGAAGGTGAGAGTGGAGAACAAAGCACTCAAATCCCAAATCAACAGTTTATATAATGAAGCAATGCAAACAGAAGGACCGACACATAAAGGGAGTTTGGATCAGAAATTGCTCGATGATAAAGAGAAGGAGATCCAGACCCTAAAGAAGAAGTTAAAAATCCCTGCCACCCATCTTGCTCAAGTGGAAGAATTGGCTGACTTTGAAAGAAAAAAAGAGACATTGAATGTTGATCTTACCGACTACAAATCTAAGTTATTAAAGCTCGAAGAAAAGGAGAGGCAGTGGGAAGCAGACATTCAGCTTTTGAAGAAAAGTGATGCAGAGTTAAAAACCAGATTAGCAATGAAGGAAAAGGAGCTTCAAGGAAGAAGTGCGAAGAGTAAAATTCAATCCATAGGTGTGGCTGGAGAGAAAGATATTGGATCCCTCTCTAGAGAAATGTCCTAGATAGGCCTAAAAGATACATAGCTCATTAAAATAAAACAGCAGATCGAGGAACTGGAAAAAGAAAGGTTCAAAGAGAAACAAGGAAGAGAAAAGATAGAAGAGAAGTGCCAAGAAATGATTCAACAAAATGCCAAGTTGAGTTAACAGGTGGTCGGTAAAATTGCTTTGCAAGGCACTAGGGATTTGATCTGGGATCAGATCATTATAGAAGCTAACAAGTTTCGGCCTTATCTAGATTTCGTTGAAGACCAGGAAAGCACTATGGTAGAAGCCAAGGAAAATTTTTTGATAGTATTAGGAGAAATACAAAAAAGGCCCTTGGAGATAGTGGAGAATGCCATTAATTTCCTAAGATCTTTTTCAGATGATTTTTCCAACCAATACGGTATCCAAAATAGGGTTGCTATTGTCTCCGGAGCTACAAAGGTAGTTGCTAAGCACAGGATGTTGGAGATTGTACGGGCCATAATAGAAGTTATTGAGCACAAAGTCCTGGAGGTCATCAAGCTATTCAGACCACTGGTAAGCAGAGGACTCCCATTTTTCTGGGAAGAAAAAGGTCCTTTATTGTCCCAGAAGGAGTATTGGGAGTACCTAGTGCACTGCCAATTAGACAACATCAAGTTTGGAGATATGCAACAATCATTGTTAGGAAAGGTCATTTTTGATAAATTGACTAGGGATTTTGAATTGTTGTTTGATTTTAAAACCACATGCACCGAGGTCCCTGAGACTTCATACCCGAAAATGATGGAGCGCAAATCACAAGCATACGACATGGTTGTTTCTCCCCTACCTAGTCCTGATTTATGGAAATTCATTCAGCAATATGGGTCGACCAAATTCAAAATGCATCCATAAGAGTGGCAATGATAATACGCAGGAATTTTTCTCTACGTTGCACACTCGTCCCAATATTCACCTCTCTCGGAACTTTGTACGATTATCACCTGCTAGATGGGAATATAAGAAAATCTCATGCATATTTCCTCCTGCATTCCACATTTCATTGTTAAGTCGTTTTATGCAAATCGCAGCCGATGTGCCACCTAAGAGTTGGTTAGAGGAGGTCCTTCCATTGAAACAAATTTTGATTCCGGGATGTCGGTCTAGGAAGTCCAAATGCTTTAAATATACCTCCTGAAGAAGGAGAAAGGGTTGAAACCAATGTAATTTTGTTGTGTGTGCTTTCAAGAGAATTTTAATAAAATTGCAGAGCCGAGGTTGGCGTTTCATACAGGGATTCGTGTGTCGTTCATATTTGCAGTCTGTTGCTTCCTTTCTTATGTGAATGTTTTTCCAAATTATCTCTCCCATTTTGTTTTCTTTCATATATGAACGTAGTGTATAACAGTTTGGAATTCATACTTGCTATGCTCCATCTGTTGTTTGAGATATTCACAAAAATTTTCTTCTAAAGTTAATACATAATTCATTTTTCAATGCTTTGTGTTGATGGTCTGTTCATGTTCTTCTTTTCCACCAGACAATTATAAATCAACTATGATCAAGTGGCTATCTTTCCCCTATGTTGAAATTGCTTGCATAAGTTCTGTTTATTTCTATTACATATCTTGACTCCATCGCCCAATGGTTGTGTGTTTTGTTTCAACCAATTTTACAAACAATTTATACTTTCACTTGTATATATATGGCATTGTTAACATTTGGTGAGAGATCCCTCTTGGAAGAGAAGAAGTCCAGTTCTCTCTTCGAAAGTGGTTCTGCTGTTACCTGAGAGATATTTTTCCGCAACCTTTGGCCCAATTCCAATGCTAACAAACTGGCGTCGTTTCCGGGGACGAATTGAAGAACATCCATGGCAAGAACGACAAAGAGCTGAATGATTTCAAGAAAGAGATTTCTGGGGGAAAACATAAATTTCTGAATTTGTGAGAAGTGTAGAAGGAGCAGGTCGACATAAGTCGACTTGAACGAAGACCGACTTAGTCAATCATCCGACTAAGTCGAGAGACCGACTACGTCGGTCGGCCGAGTAAACACAGTAGTTAGTCTGTTAACTAATAGTCGTGTCGGTTCGGTGAATCGACAGGTAGTTATGATTGTAACTGTTTGTAACCTGTATATTAGGCTGTTGAGCCACACAAGAACGCAGTTCAGTTCTTGGCTTTGTATGATCTATTAAGAATAATATAATCTGTTCATGTTATCAGTTCTTGTCTCTTGCATCTGTGTATATTTTTGTATGTATTATTGGTAACCTTATGTGATCTGTAGGATTACAACATTGGTTCCGTTGCCGGTAGTACATAACTGGAATATATGCTCACATATGATACCAGAGCAGGAGATCAAGGACTGGTGGGAGTGAAAAATTGCTAACTATCTACAAAATTACGCCAGAAGGAACAGATTGACAGTCGCAGAAGCCAAAGCCCGATTTTTTACTGAAACTCACGAAAAATTTGTCGAATCCGTGCCCCACCTACTGAAGCAGCTTTTGGATGAGAAAGCCAGACAACACTAAAGAAGCACAGTTACTCTAGAAACTGATCCGAGGAGGACGTACGAATCTCTCGGAGTGGTTCGAAAAGATAGCCGACGACTTCTGCGAGGAACAAGCAGTCGAAGACAGGACTTCTGTGGAAACTGTCCGACAGAAATTTTTCACAGAATTTACTAATCAATTCTTGTGTTCCTTGCCAGCTTTACTGTTCAAGTTTTTAATAGAGAAAGGAGCCGGGCAGATTGTTGAACCTCGACCTCTATTACTAGACCCACCCTCAAACACTAATTGGGCGGAGAAGCAAAAGCAGTGGGAAAAATTCATTGCTGAAAGGGAGTGGGAATACTTCCTGAGTAAGTAGACACTATCCGAGCTTTCTAAAAAGCGTCGGGTAGGCCATGGGGGGGTAGCTGGTCGTGTGTCGGACCTAGAGCATAGTGGATCCTAGTCGACCAGAGTCGTCATCGCCAGTAATGCAGAATCGACCGAAGAGGAACTGAAGGCATAGTATTGTACTACAGTATGTCGGACATTAAGAGAATCGAAAGGGATGAAAGACAGAAGAAGAGGGAAGCCAGACGAGAAAGAGCCGCAGAGCTGCAGCAAAACCCTAGGGAGACTGACCATGATGAAGTACCACCAGACTCGGGTCATGACCGACGCAGAGAAAGCGAAGAAGAAGAAGCGGCGTCCCCTGAAGATGATGAAATGTGGATAGAGCAGCCAGAAGCTCTCCAACTAATTGTTCCCG
>LPNX010704641.1:0-91839 GCA_001517045.1 Pseudotsuga menziesii
TACGTGATTCTTGGGGCTCTAGGTCCTCTATGCGCTGGTGATGAAGGACTTCCTGTACGTGTGGCTCAATTAGGCCTCCTCTACGTTGTAGCTAACTGAATACGACCCCTCTCCTCAAAGTGTATCGTAGTATGTATCCCCGATTATTTCCCTTCGCTGTGTCAACAGACTGAGACTGACCTGTGGGTATGTATGGGCTCCCATTGAATCTGGAAATGATATAGACTTGTTAAGGGGCAGCGAAGGACAATCTGTAAGATCCTAATATGTCTTTGCAGATAATCCAGGTAATTTTTTTTTAAAAAAAATTTCAAAACTCGTCGCTTAAGCGACGGCAGCAAGTATTTTTTTTAAAAAAAATCACCAAGATCCGTGGATATAGCGACGATTATCCGTGGATACAGCGACGGAAATCCGTGGATACATCGACGGCAACAAGTATTTTTTTTAAAAATACCAAGATCCGTGGATATAGTGACGATTATCCGTGGATACAGCGACGAAGATCCATGGATACAGCGACGGAAATCCATGGATACATCGACGACAAGCCATGGATACATCGACGACGTGCCGTGGATACATCGACGACAAGCCGTGGATACATCGACGGTTAGGCGTGGATATAGCGACGGCTTAGGCATATAACCGAATGTAGAACATTGTCGCTCTTGCGACGCAAATTAGGGGTCGTCGTTATTGCGACAAAGTAGTTTCCACGGAACAAAAAACACTTAGACGTGGCAATATCCACGGTTTTCCGTGGATATTGCCACGTTTTTCCGTGGCAAAATTGATCACTTGTACTAGTGATAGATTACAAAATAGTTTGTAAGACACAGATTTAAAATATGGTTCACTCGCATAAGAAAATATTGTCCTCTAATTATTGTCTATCACTACATTCCTTACTCTATTTATAGGCTTGTTCCTTTACAAAAACGTCCACATGTAACCAATTTCATAACTAACTTGGACCAAAATTACAATAATGAAACTAAGCTGACGACATGTTCCTATTATGTAGTTTATATTGACACTTGTCCCTTTCTCCTATGTCTCACTATGCACACTTGATCCCCTGTCAAGAGGCCCCCAACATAAACTTTATATGGCTCCCCCTTGAGCCACATCAACTGGATACTGTATGTGCGCTTATGTTGGCCTTGAATTTATCATAATATTTCTTGACTTTCTTGATTGCTTCCTTGGTATGTGTACTAAGTGTTGTGCAATATTCCATGTCTTAATTAGTTGGAAGCTCTGCAATATTCTCTGCCACTTACATGTGGGCCTATTGATTAGTTGCAAGTGCATCCACAGCCTTAAGTGCCAAATGTTCCCTGATGTCATGGAACTCATCTAACTATGTTGTTCGGTGTTGATTCCTTTCTCGTGCTTTGCTGGCTCATTATTGGATTGCCTTCAATTAGTATGAATTGCAATATTGGGGGCATATTTCTTAGGGATGCTTGCATCGACACTAGTTGTGCCTCCACCTCAAGAAGCTGGACACCTAGTTATTGCAATTTCTCATCTTGGACCACATTTATCCAAAAATGAGTGGTTTCATTTTCCATTTTCTTGGACATTCTATCACAATCCTTGATATAAGCTTTCACATCCTCTATCTTACCTCTGATCTTTGTGACCTTCTCAGGTGGTGTACTCGGGACAGTGTGTGCTTGCATCTCGTCATTTTCCTTCTTTAAGTCTATGATTATTTGACCGAGTTGCAGTATCTTTGATTCTGCAAACATCTCAGTGATGATGTCTAGAATTTTCTAGCATGTGACCATGATAACCATCTCCAGTCACTCTCGGTTGTCTAAGGCCTTTTATTTTGAAATGATCATTGCCTCGTGTGCCTTATTCATGCACTTTATTTTCTCTTTCACTTGGGTGACTTTCTCCCATGACTTAACTAGATGATCACTCACAATTCCTTCTCAGTATGTGATCTCTTAGTTGGATTCCTTCTACAGTCATGAAAGTGTCTGCATCGGTACCTCATTAACGTCAAGATTGATTGCATCAAACTGTTTCATGGTTGCATCGACATCTTCGCTTCCAGACTCCAGCACATGTGGTGGAATCTGCACAATCCTTACCCTTTTACCCATATTGATCTCTGCTTCTCTTTGTATCATGTCAACTTTTGGTACCTTCTCTAGTATAGCATTTGTCAGGGATTGCAATAATCCCTTAATCTGTTGGAAATACTCAGTCAAACCTTGTTTCAGCTACTCTTAGCTCTTAGCAGTCATGGTAGTGATCATGACTAGTATGCGACTGAACTGGTCATCTACCATCTTTGGTGTGTTTCTTACCTCTCCCTATTCAAACCTTCTTTTGGTCCTCCCTTCTTCAAATTGTTGCTCTATCTTGAAATCAGACATATTCTTGGATGACTCTTCCTCTGATTCCTGATCGGACTCCTTTGTCTTCTCCTGATCTACTGGCATGTTGGGCGATGGACCCACTTCCATGTCCGACAACTCCTATATGCTAACCAAAACTTTCCATTCTATAGGTCATTCATCGATAGTGGCCACTAGTTCTTCATTCATAAGCTTGTACAATGTGTTGATCCATTTCTTGTCATCATTATTAGAATTTGAATGCCATTTAGATCTTCAATTAGATAGTTCTAATAATGTTTGTATCAAGTGAAGAATGAAGATACAAACTGAAAAAAACAAACCATACAGGAAACAGACAAGTATTGCTCAGGAATTTATAGTATCATTCAAAATAATAAATCCGGTGTTACAATAGTTTACAAATAGGAAGAATTTGAATGCATTAGGGAGCAATTTGAATATTCCATGTGGATCTGACTATATCTAACTAAATCTCTAATTCATGGTGTCTCAATCAATATTAGAGTCCAAAATCAACTCCCATATGTCGAACTGACTCAATCAATCAGTGATGGCTAGTTAACTTAGTGCAATTGAGTGTGGTAGGTGGGAAAAGGTGCCTACTCCACATGCAGCCATGCATTATCCATGCAAGGCATGCGCTCGCTAACTGATTGTGAACTAACTGAAAGTAATTGGGGGCTAACTGAGACTAACTAGTACTAACTCCAACTAACTAAAGTAGGTTGGTGTTGGGACTCTGAGTGGCTCCTAAAAAGTAGGGATTGGTCTAGGAGGCACCCAAAGTGATGCATGCACATGCAGTAAGTGGAAGTTAACGTCTAGCAGTGTTCCCCACACTTCAGTGACTGGTACATATGACCGCATTAGGAAAATTGGACCCATATGTACTAGTGGATAAAAATAATAAATTAAGGTTCCTAAGTTAGGCTAATTAATCTAATGGACAGCATGGTCAAGGGAGGATTAATAATCCTAACACCCCCCCAAATCCTAACTTGGAAAACTGTGGACCCTAGTAACAAGACCATAGGTTACCCGATATACAATCAAAAATAAATAATCCTTCTTAATACAAATAAGGAAATAGGGGAAAACCTCATGGGAATCCCCCCCCCCACCCTCAAAATAAGCAGAAATACAATTTTTGAAAAAACTTATGAAAATTTTTGGTGCTATTTGCAACACTATGCAATAGAAGTATCTTGGTTCTTCTTTGTAGGTGAACCCATGAATCCAAACAAGTTTCTTATTTCTTTAGGAATCTTCCTCTTTGGAATAAGGACAATGTACTCAACTGAATCATAAATATAAATAGCTGCACGGTGAAAACTAGACCCATGTAGAGGAACTAAAATCAACTAAAGAGAGAGTAAAAGTTCTTGATAATTAAAACCATGTGAAGAACACCCAAGAACCTGATATATTTCATCCTTTAATATAAAACCATGAGTGGGAAAATGAGCCCCAAGTGTTAGGAGCAAGTGTCTAGGAGGATGCAAAATGTCTTCCTCTTTACTAGTTCGATGAGGGGATGAGCATGTGACCAAAGGTAGAGAAGCCCTAGGACTATGGAGAGAGAATTTGTTACACCAAAATATCATCACCATCATGTTATGAGATAGGTATTCCCTTATCTGATCCATTCCCTCAAATTTTTCCCTAGAGAAATGAAGGTTCAAATTATCCCCTTGCAATTTTTCCCTGTGTTGAGCTGGTAACGCTCCTCTTCCATTGAAAAAAAACATTACCCAAGTAAGAACCTCTCCTTATACATTATAAATAATTGGTTTCATTGCTCCTTCCCTCATTGCAAGTTGCATTACCCCCTTATCACCGCTTGTTTACTTCATTGGAGGAGCGGTGCTCGAGTTTTCAAAGAAAAAAGAGAAGCTTCGAGAGGATTCTCGAAGCTGGCCTTCGTGGAGCCTCATCCTTGTGGTTTAGGACCTGCTGGAGCTCAAGATATTCCATTTTAGGGTCTTATCTCCAACTCACCCATGAGATCCTCAACCATACCTATCCTCCCATGCTCTTAAATACTAGCTCACCCCCCATGGGCAAAGGGAGGAAGAATTGTGTTGCATACCTTTGTGTTGAGAGTTTCTATCTTTTACAGGTTCTTCTACAAGGATAGTGAGAAAAAAATTTGGGATAAGTATCATGGAATTTCATTTAAGTGATTAACCAGATCTAGGGGAAGTTTAACATTTGGTGTTTGTGTTTTGTTCTAAACCTGAACCATTCAGATATAGGGAACCAGCTCTTGTCCACAGGAGGTGTGTATTTCCTGAAAACAGAATTATTGAGCTACATAATCTGATATAGCTTCATAAACAACCAATAATTCACAAAATATGATATCATCAAACTCATAAGAGAGAACTAACATTGAATCCTCAACAGTAAAATTGAAGGAGACTTGCGGTGCTTGATTTATCACACCAAACTTGATGAAACCAGTTACAACCAATAATGAAAGCTCTTGAATCTTAAAAAATGAATCACATATTATAATATCAGAAAATAAATCATATCCAAATATATCCATATCATATCCAAAACGTTTCTCCACCGAGATGGTAGATGCACAATTTTCTCCTTCTTCAAAATCCTGATTTTCGGTGCATGCAATCCTGTAGGAATTTACTTGAAGATCTAAATTAATGAGAGGGAATGGATAACTCCTATAATATGATATTATTTCCATAACATTAATGGTATTACTTATCTCCACACCAATAACATCATTATATATAGATAAATCAAATTCCTCTACCATTTCTGAAACAGACACCAATAAACTAGGCACAAAATTTAAAGAATTATTGGAGAATTTTTGCAAAGAATAGGAGTGCTTTTCTTCAAAAATAGAGATTCCAATGTCTTATTCTAGATAATCCATGTGAGGAGGTGATATATCATGGATATCATACACTTCTGAAGCAGCAGGAGAAGGATTCACTTCAAGGATACTTTCTTCCATTCGAATTGACTATAGGGAAACATCCACTTCTTCTTCATCTTCAACAATTTGCTTTTCTGTAGGAGAGGACATGTAAACATCATGTTGGATTTTATCTGAACCTCTCTCAACATATGGTATTTTAGAGTCATATCCCATATGTCTGTTAGGTCCTCCTGATAGAGGGAAGGCGATGAAGGATTCACTTGAAGCAACCATGTGGTTGGATGCTACAAAATATATCACATAATCCTTTGATGGAGAGAAGCTTGCATGCAAGAATATCTCATATTCTTCAATATTATCTTCATAATCTGACATTAATTCTCTTTGTGGAAGGGAAATATTGTTCTGTACACATAGATATTTGATCTGGTCAAGGGTCTTCTTCATGCACGACTCTTTTGGATGAAAACCCCTCATATAGTAGGGACAATTTTTATTTTTCTTCTTAGAGTTGGAGGCTCCTTCGGAAGTTTGCTTATTCTGTTTAGGCTTCAAATCAGATTCTTTTGGATCCTTCTTCTTTGATTTCCCCTTTTGTTGCACTTTGGAAGAGTCAGTAACTAGGAGAGATTGATCTTTGGAGGTCTTGATGACTCCCATTCGAATCAACTTGTCTTACTCCTTGATTAAGGACTCGGAAAAAGAATATAATTATGGAATTTTCCAATCAAGAAAGCTTTCCCGCTTGGAATGAAATATGGAAACAAATATAGGAATACTTAGACCCTAGTTTGTTGAGTATGGAAAGGATATTCTGCTCATCCTTATGCTCTATTCCTCATTGTCTGCATTGAAGTACCAGTGACTTGAATTTAGTAAATAATTGCTCAATAGTCTCAAAACTGTTGGGATGTAAAGATACCAAATAATTCTCTAGAATGTATCCCTGAAACTCATCTTATTTGTTAAATAAGATATCAATATTCTCCCAGGATTCTTTGGGATTCCTCAATCCTTCTAGATGGAAGAGGATATCTCTAGATATATAAGTACATAAGTACTCGAATGCTTCATCACAACGGTTCAGAAACTTGTTCCGTTCTACCGACTAATGAGGCTCAAGATCCCATCCATGTATGATCTTGTGTTAGGCATGATTGCGCAAGTATAGTTTCATATCAATCCTCCAATCAAGGTAATTGGAAGTTGTGAGGATCCTTGGTTCAAGAGTTTGAGAAATCAAAATTGCTCAAGTTGGAAATACTGCAAAACTTCACACAAGCTATGTAGCACTTGTCAATTTCACTGCAATAACACACTAAAATATATGAACTGTTGGAATCCTAATTTTCCTCTTGGCATGAACATTTTTTCAGGGTCTATCATGCCATCTACATTGCTCTGAATAAATCCAGAGCTATAAAATCATCATAGGGGACTTCTGTGGAAACCCAACTCCTTCTGATGTTCGATGGGGAGAAACAAGCATGAAACGTACCTTAGAAGGATCTAATACCATATTAGAATTTGAATTCCATTTAGATATTCAAGAAAATAGTTCTAATAATTTTTGCATCAAATGGAGAATGAATATACAAACTCAACAAAACAAACCACACAGGAAACGGACAAGTATTTCTTAGGAATTTATAGTATCATTCACAATAATAAATCTAGTGTTACAATAGTTTACAAATAGGAAGAATTTGAATGTATTAGGGAGAAATTTGAATATTCCATGTGGATATGACTATATCTAACTAAATCTCTAACTCATGGTGTCTCAATCAATATCGAAGTCCAAAATCAACTCCCAGATGTCCAACCAACTCAATCAATCATTGATGGCTAGTTAACTCAGTGCAACTGAGTGTGGTAGGTGGGAAAAGGCACCTACTCCACATGTAGCCATGCATTATCCATGCAAGGAATGCACTAGCTAACTAATTGTGAACTAAATGAAAGTAACTAGGGTCTAACTAAGACTAACTAGTACTAACTCCAACTAACTAAATTAGGTTGGTCTTGGGACTCCGAGTGGCTCCTAAAATGTAGGGATTGTTCTAGGAGGTGCCCAAATTGATGCATGCACATGTATTAAGGGATGGTTAACCTCTAGAAATGTTCCCCACAATCCAGTGACTGGTAAATGTGGCCCCATTAGGCCAAGTGGACCTAATTGTACTAGTGGACCCAAATAATTAAATAAGGTTCCTCAGTTAGGATAATTAATCTAATGGACAGTATGGTCAAGGGAGGATTAATAATCCTAACAGTCATTGTATCACGCTTGGATATGGATTGCTTGTGGTCCCATCGCAAATTATTTTATTCATCTATACTTTGTTGTCACCTCTTTAGTGAGACACGGAACCTTTCCTACTCCATCTCAATGCGTGTACCAATAAAAATAAAACTGGATGGCGCAGCCAACCTGTCGATCCTTAACATCGAGCCACCATAGGTTGTGAAATTGTGCACCCCTGCATGTTTGGGAAACTTCTACATCCATTCCTTGGTAAAACATAGGTTCCATCCAACCCACAAGTGCAATTAAAATTAACATCCATGAATATGTAAACGATCGCTTACCTTATTGTGCCATAATTGCATCTTATGTCAGTTGGTTCAATAGGAACAATGACCAGTTCATCTAGACTCCTTCAGTGCACTGCTTTTTGCATGCAATTACTCCTGATTTGCATTGATTAGGTCTATTCTTTCGCACCATATTCACAACCAACAACTTGGCTGTGACTTGGACAAACTTGTCATTGATGGTATTTATAACATATGCACGTTTATCCCGGAAGGAACCATTTTTTGACACACTTCAGTCAACAGGGTTTCCCTCACTATCGACACCCTTCAACACAATTTGCCTAATCACCAGTCAGGATAGGTTTTACCCTATCCAACAACACCTAGAGAGAAGATGTAGTCTCACTAAAAAATTTTGAGGGAGGGATGTGGGAACCACATTTTTGTAGAATGGAAGAGGTCATGCGGACTTAACCTCTCTCTATCGCAACATCACTCAAAGATCCAGAATAGGTTTTAACTTTAACATTTATCCAAACTATTTACCATCATTTTCACCAGATCTAGTATCCAACATTCCATCATTCATAAAATAGAATGACATGTAATAATTTACTCACCATATGAAGACTTTTCATCATTCATATAAGAAAAACATTAAGAGATTCGATCACAACATATCAAACTTTTAGGTTGCATCATTCAGATCACATTAGTTAACTACAAGATTTGAAAACATCATATATCACATCGCAAATGAAGACAACATAGATTTTCCTACAACATTCTTATCATATTATATTTTGTAGGTCAAAATAAATATCCAAAACACATCCTTTGGTTGACAACCTCATACCAAAATCACAGATTACAAAATAGTTCGCAAGACACGGATTCAAAATATGGTTCACTCACATAAGACAAGATGATCCTCTAATTGATTTCTATCACTACATTCCTTACTCTATTTATAGGCTTATGCCATTACAAAAATTTACACATATGACTAAATTCCTAAATAACTTGGACCAAAATTACAATAATGCGACCAATCCGATGACATCTTCCTCATGCGCATTTTACTTTGACACTTTTTTCTTTCTCCTATGTCGCACTATGCACACTTGATCCCCTGGAAACAAGAATCACCTATTCTAGCATCAATAACATCTTGAGCATAATCTCTAGTGTCATATCGAGCCTCATCCTCTCTGGTATTGAATGCACAAACTCATTCGTAAGTGAATGTAGGAATGCTCTCCATAAGAGAGTACTATCACCTGCAGGACCATCCTTTGTCAGTAAGTGCTAGGACCACTCTCATCAAGAGAGTTCCGTTGTGTGTAGGACCATCCTCGGAGAGGATACTTCCATTTACAACTGAATGCAAATATCATCAACAACTGAATGCAGGATCACTCAACATATGAGAGTACTATAATATGTAGAACCATCCTCAGCCTGCAAGTTCTAGGACCACTCTCAATAAGAGAGCATCCTCAAAGAGGATACCATTATCTCCAATTGAATGCAGATATCGTCTACAAGCAAATGTAGGACTACTCAACGTATGAGATTACAATCATCCATAGGAACATACTCAACCAGTTAGTTCTAGGACCACTCTTAACAAGAGATTTTTCTTGTCCATGGGACCATCCTACAAGTGAATGTAGGATCACTCTCCATAGGAGACTACTATCGTCTCCAAGGCCATCCTTGATTGGTAAGAGCTAGCACCAATCTCAACAAGATATTGTTTTCTCATGAAATACCATCCTACAAGTGAATGCAATATCACCAGGCAGAAGAGAGTACTATTATCCATGGGACCATCCTTAGATGGTAATATCTAGGAGCACTTCCAACAAGAGAGTGTTCTTTTCCATGGGACCATCTTACAAGTGAATGCAAGATCACAAGTTATAGGAGAGTACTATCGTCTATAGGACCATCCTCAGCCGGTAATATATAGGACCACTCTCAACAAGAGACAGTGTTCTTGTCTGCAAGGCCATCCTCAAAGAGGATACTATCATCCACAAGTCAATTTCAGATCTCATCAACATATGCATGCACACTGTCATTTTCTATTGTTACAGAGAGAAATTCCTATGGCTTGGGGTACCACAACAGACAACTTAACTCCAGAAATCAATCCTTTCCTATATGCAAGAGAAACCAAACAACTAACACTAAAGGATCTTGATTCATACCTTATTCCAGACGGTTGATGTAGATCCCCGTTGAGCTTTCCAACTCCAACTTGAATTGATAAATTGCTTCCTCAACTTCCAATAAGCAAGACAAGCATGCTATATATAATTGTGTTAGCTCTACTCTAGCATATATGATCAATAACATATAAGCATTTGAAATCATCCATGGATAAAATATTCATTCAAACACACATTATTGGACAGGAAAATATATTTCTATTAATATAAAACAGAGATTACAATGGATACAACCTCTGTCGGCACGTCCACGAATCGGAGAAATTGATTCCCCCACTTGGGCCTCCACCACTTCAATCCTCCATCTCTCAATAGCAATCTCATAAGCAAAAGGCAAGCTTGGGAAGAACACAAAAGTGCTCCAAGGGACAAAGGGATGCAGACTCAAGCACAAGTTCTGGCAACAATGGACTATAGTTATGTTTCTCTCAATTCCTCATATTCTCTTCAATGTATCCAAAGGGTTCCTTATATAGCTCTTCAATGGGGCAATGAAGGGTCAAATCCGAGCGATATCAAGGCATATGGAAGGCCAAGAGACAAGTGAGTTGGATCCATGTCAAGGAAAACTCCAAAAGAATTTGTCCTTTTGCACACATCCCGATGTACGCGGTTTTAGGGGTCAAACCCGCGTATATACGTGAGAAAGGGTTTAAAAGTCGCGTACAGCAAATTAAGCATGTTTTTAGGGATGATCTTGGAAACATCAGAGTTATAAAAAAGGTCCATGGGGTCCAAAGATTCTACAGAGGCACAGGGAAAGGCCATACAAGTGTGATTCACCAGGTGTGGTAAAATCAGCTATAACAAATGCCCCCTAATGTGTGAAGTCAGAGGGGTCATACGATGGCCGAAATACATTATAATTCCATCCCAGAAGTGGAGTGATGAAGAACCCAGTGGAATACTAGCCACCCAATCAGCATGGTACCATGATATAACTCTACATATAATTGCAAATACATATAGCATTCTTGGATACATAAGAGTAAAATGGCAATGAATAGGTATGATACAAAATATGACATAAGTGGTCATCACCATGTAAAATATACATAGATAAGAATCTCCATGATGAAGATATACAAAGGATCAAGAACTCCATAATGGTTGAAGATATACAATGGATCAAGATCTCCATAATGGCTGGAAATGTTTGACATATACTGGAATCAAGTCATGAGAGCTGAAATCTCATGAACACTGGCACGATCAAGGAGGTAGTATATAAGAGATGCCACCAATCTGGAAGGTCTTCTACACAAACTGCTATGAGTACAAGTCCTACTATGTGAATAGAGGTATCGAGGTCGAACATAGTAGTCCATCATCCGATTATCGGTCATTGATGTATACCGTTAACAGATGCGAGATCACCCACCGATAATGATAATGGGAATCAAGGTACTAGAGTGCAAACTAACAAGTGTGAATAAACGTGTTGAGGTCGAACACTTGAGAGAATCCATCAATCAGGGGACATTGATGTATTCCCAAAAAACTGTCGATGGCAAGAGAACCTACCACTGATGACTGCAAGTCTCAAGGCACTCAAAAATGACTCTAGATTCCAATCCCAGAATAAATGATCTGAAGTCGATGGGATGAAAGACACTGGAAGGAGGAAATTAAGGTATCCCCCATCATCCAACATGAGGTACTCAACAAAGCTATATAATGTGGAAGGACTTGATCATAAGGTACATGAACCAGTAACTGTACCAGGAATGGCCGAAATGCAAAGTCAAGATAACTAAGGAATGGCCGACTCAGGTTTCAACTTCCTTTGAACAAGAGCATAACGATGAATGGTGACTGAATGTAGGCAGCATAGACTCAATATACAAAACTAGGACATCTCTACGACACAAGAGGCATTGACAGAGGCTCCATAGGGACTGGAAGCTTAACCAGTTGGTGGAGATAAAATCAGATAAATGAGTACAGCTCCTAAATTCAAACTATAAACTAAACCAATGGATGTGATATACAGTAATCTATTCAAAGGTGACACGACTCGACAGCTGCCAAAGATAACATCTTTCCTTGTTCGGCTTTTTGGTTTTCTAAATTTTGTTTTTTTGTTTTTTTGGACTTTTTCAAATATTTAAAAAGCTTGAAAAAGAATAAAACTGCTTTATAGTTACAGACTAGGAGGAGATGAGTGTCAAGGGACAAACAAACTAGTTCCAAGCAGTGGAACATACCTATGCTCAATGCAATGACACACGTGTAGGATAGTGACACTCGAGGGAAAGTCCCCTCCCGATAAAAAATAGGGAATCAAGCTGCAAAGGATATACAAAATGGCTCTGCATGGCTAGACATGAGACAAACTCGGGTTATATGGCTGATACTCAAAGTCAAGGAAGATGGCATAAGGCTCAATGAGGCAGGAAAATCTCATGATAATGCAATTACAACTTGACATAAGGGAGTCCTCGGGAAAAGGCCAGCAAAAAGATCAAGAGGAGTATGAGGCTCTTGCACAAATTCATGGTAGTACTATACAAAGGACTCCCAGACCTAAGAAAGGACTCATAGCATGGGTACCAAATGCAAAGGGGATCTAACTAGGACACCCATGTATAGGAAAGCTATACCATTCACATAGTATCACTTCTAACAACAACATGAAGGTTCTGTGATACCATGGAATGGGTTTGTACCTAAGGTTAAGATGAAATGGTCATAAGGTCATTCAAAATGCAAGCGGATGTAAAATCCTAACCTATATGTCAGTTTAGACATGATACCTATGATAGGCATGAACAGGTTGAAACCTCGGAGAGAGTGTACAAAAATTGGACCTTACATGACAACCATATTAGTCTAAAACAACCCAAAATAGTCAATAAAGAATCCAAACTATAGGATATAGGGAGGAATGATCATGAAAACTAAATTCAAAGGAAACAATGCGTTGGACGATGGACCATAAAAAGGAATGTAAAGTGTAGACCCAATGTTCACGTATCCACTACCACCCTCGTGAGGGTGACCACCGATGTAAAGACCAAGATAAGGGAGTCAACATTCTCCACAAATGGAGTAGAGGGTGAAATGTGACCACTCCCAAACGATGAGCATGGTAAGGGGATATGATGCCCCCAAGTCTGACACCAAGGTCTGTACTAGGACCAAGGACGGGCGATAGAATACCAGGCATGCCGAATATATAAGGACCCAAACTCAAGAGAGAATAAATATACTCAAGTAACCATGATCCCAAAGGCCAACTAGCGCACAAAGAGCACACTCCTAAGAAAATCTACAACCAAAATACAAGCAAACCAAGGGGAGGACATGTGAGCTCCCGAATGCAGCAGGTATGTCTCGCCTAGGAGAGGCTTGAAACTCCCATACACTAGAAGCACAGGTACATAACCAATTATAGTGGCCCTCAGCTTCAATGCGTAAAGTGACTATGCTGTCCGACCCCAACCTAGTAGGGACACCTACAGAATAACCCCTGCAAAGTACCCCCTTGATATCCTAGGTAAGGAAACTAAGGTCACCTCATTATAATCAATGCTCAGGTGGACAGTCACAGGCAGGGTATCAAAGCCTAAAACTCTCAAAAGAGCCCCCAGGTACGAATGCAATCCTGGAAATATCTCCGGTGCTACTTAGTTACAACCAGGGGTCATCCCAATCATAACCGCTCACACTGCCTCATGCTTAACTCCCTTGTAAGAGGAGGATCCTAAGAAACACTAATTATACCAAGGAATTTCACACTCTCACCTGGACAAACACATACATGTTTCATTTAGTGGTCTTGGAGAATTTACTCACAATGAACTATTCCAAGACCCTAAAACCTAAGCTTGTTTGTGAACCCTATCAAAGAAAAATGTGTAGTTCATTTTAAATTTTACGTTGATTTTAGTTGGATGTGATTACCCAAAGGGAAATGGCTGTGCAACTAATGATATGAAGACTCAACAGTGAAATAAATATGCAAACCATAACAAACAATGCTAAGTGCAATCTTTGTCAAATGAAAAATAGGGTATGCCACTACATGAGATGCAAAAATATATATTCCTTTCTGAATGCCAATGCAATCCTTCCTATATGAAATCCTAAACACAACTCTCATCCAAGCAATCCAATGGAAGTACCTCCTCAAATCCATATCTAATATGCAACTAAGAGTGCAACTACCTTGTATTTTTCAATATAAAAGAATGAAAAATGCCATAAAAGTCATCTAAAACTCTCAGTCTCTGCATCAAGTATAAAACACAAGCCTAGCAAGACACCGAGACAAGAAAGAGTAATGTACTAATGGCAAAACAAAAAGCATAAATGACTAAAACTACTTTCAAAGAAAAATCAATGAAAAATTGGTCTTTGGTCACAAAAGAAGCATCCAACAGACAACATCAGACCCAAGGAAGACCCAACCACACTCACAACCCACCCAGCGACTTCCCACAACATCAAACTCACCAAAAGGGAGGATGTACACAAATGTTTAAAGAACAGTTGTGTATGTACGTGACTTTTGGCCAAAAAGTTGCATGTATACATGGATTTTGGCTAAAAACCTGCGTGTATACGTGACTTTTGGCCAAAAATCCATGTATGTATGCGACTTTTGGCCAAAAACCTGCATATACAGAGAAGACAATGGTAAAAAGTAGGCCAAGGGTCAAACCAATAAAGGGGAGTGTCAATGGATGAACATACTATAAAATGCAACACATAAACAAGGAGAAACAAAGAGCAAGTCAATAATATCAAGCACATTGTGCCCCCAAACCCCAAAGACAAACAAGGAACATCCCCAGTGGAGTCACCAATTCTGTTACGGAGATAAATTCCTATGGCTTGGGGTACCACAACAGACATCTTAACTCCAGAAATCAATCCTTTCCTATATGCAAGAGAAACCAAACAACTAACACTAAAGGATCTTGATTCATACCTTATTCCAGACGGTTGATGTAGATCCCCGTTGAGCTTTCCAACTCCAACTTGAATTGATAAATTGCTTCCTCAACTTCCAATAAGCAAGACAAGCATGCTATATATAATTGTGTTAGCTCTACTCTAGCATATATAATCAATAACATATAAGCATTTGAAATCATCCATGGATAAAATATTCATTCAAACACACATTATTGGACAGAAAAAAGATATTTCTATTAATATTAAACAGATATTAGAATGGATACAACCTCTGTCGGGACATCTGCAAATCAAAGAAACTGAGTCCCCCACTTGGTCCTCCACCACTTCAATCCTCCATCTCTCGATAGCAAGCTCACAAGCAAAAGGAAATCTTGGGAAGAACACAAAAGTGCTCCAAGGGACAAAGGGATGCAGACTCAAGCACAAGTTCTGGCAACAATGGACTATAGTTCTCTTTCTCTCAATTCCTCATATTCTTTTCAATGTATCCAAAGGGTTCCTATATAGCTGTTCAATGGGGCAATGAAGGGTCGAATCCAAGCGATCTCAAGGAATATGGAAAGCCAAGAGACAAGTGAGTCAGATCCATGTCAAGGAAAACTTCAAAAGAATTTGGCCTTTTCCACACATCCTAATGTACACGGTTTTAGGGGTCAAACCCGCGTATATACACGAGAAAGGGTTTAAAAGTCACGTATAGAAAATTAAGCATGTTTTTAGGGATGATATTGGAAACATCAAAGGTATAAAAAAGGTCCATAGGGTCCAAAGAGTCTACATAGGGACAAGGGAAGGCCATACGAGTGTGATTCACCAGGTGTGGTAAAATCAGCTATAACAGATCTAGGACCAATCAATCGATAAGAGCTAGGACCAATCTCTACAAGATATTGTTTTCTCCTAAAATACCATCATACAAGTGAATGCAGGATCACTCACCAGAAGAGAGTACTATCACCCGTAGGACCATCCTTAGATGGTAATATCTAGGAGCACTTTCAACAAGAGAATGTTCTTTTCCACGGGACCATCCTACAAGTGAATGGAGGATCACTCTCTATAGGAGAGTACTATCATCTGCAGGACCATCCTCAACCGGTAATATATAGGACCACTCTCAATAAGAGACAATGTTCTTGTCTGCAAGACCATCCTCAAAGAGGATACTATCGTCTACAAGTCAATTTTAGATCTCATCAACATATGCACGCACACTGGCATTTTCTATATTGGTGCATCACTGCCATCTCATCCTCAATAATATTCTCATCATCACTTCCTCTTTCCAGGGAGGTCCTTTCGGACTACACCAAGCTTGTCTCGAAAGTGTTCATACTTTACATGAGAGAGAATATTAGTAAAAACTTTAGTAACTTGTTCCTCTCTAAGAACATAGAGGAGCTTCACAGCTCCGCTTTGTGCCATATATCAGATGTAATGAAATTTATCTCGATATTATTTGACTAATATGACACATTGGGTTCTCTGTTAACTTGATGCAACTCTAGTTATCAGAAAAGATCTTAGTTGCATCCATATCGGTATCGAACAATCCTACCAGTAGTTTGCGAAGCCATACTGCTTCGCTACAGGATGAACATGCTACAATATACTCAGCCTCAACTATGCTGAGGGAAACACTTGTTTTATTCCTTCTAAGCCATGATATCACACCTAATCCCAAATTGAAACAACATCTTGAAGTTCTATTTCTATCTTCAACACTTCCATCCCAAACTGAAACAACATCTTGAAGTTCTATTTCTATCTTCAGCACTTCCATCCCAATCTGAATCAATATAGCCACACAATATGAACTCACTGACGGTTGTATATCTGATGCCACAGTACAATGTACTTTTCATATACCTCATCGCATGTTTTGTTGCAACTAGATGAACATGTCTGTGCTCCACCATATACTAACTCAAGGTGTTCACAGCAAAACATATATTTGGTCTTGTATTTTTCAAATACATCAATGAGCCAATAATCTGTCTATATAATGTGACATCTTCTTTTTCTGAAGAATCATCATTTAGTAGCTTCAGGTTTGTCACCATCATAGTGTGAATTGATTTGCAATATAACATCCCAAATCTCTTCAAAATTTCTACAGTGTACTTTCCTTGGTTTAAGAAAATCTCATTAGGAAACTGCCATACTTCAAGACCTAGGAAATAGTGCATTGTGCCAAGGTCTTTCATCTCAAATTATGTTGCAAGTTTCTTCTTACATTCATTGATGAGCTTCTCTTTCCCTGTCAAGAATAGGCCATCTACATATAATAGTAATATCATGATCCCATCATTTTCAACCTTATAGTAAAGGTTGGAATCATCTTTACTTTTGGTAAAGCCCAAATTCATTAGGAATCCATTAATTCTTCCATACCATGATCTGTGTTCTTGTTTTAAACCATATATAGCTTTATTTAATCTACATACATGTTTTCCTTTTCATGGGTTTCAAATCCTGGTGGTTATTCAATATAGCTTCCTCTTCTATGCCTCCATTTAGGAAATTTTTTTTTACATCCATTTGATGTAGCTTCCATTTCATGATCTTGGCTTCCAAGCCAAGGACAGTTATGATAGAAGTACATATTGATACTAGCGCAAAATTTTATTCATAATAAATTCCTTACTTTTGTGAAAATCCACATGTGACAAATATTGCTTTGAACTTTTCAATACTGCCATCTGAATGCTTTGTCTTAAAAATCCATTATGAAGAAACTAATAATTTTTCCTTTGGTCTTGGCACCACATCCCAAACATCATTCTTTATTATTGACTATTATTCTTTGACCATGTCCTAAATATGTTCCTTCTTCTTCCAAGCTTCTTCAAAACATGTGGGTTCTCCATCAGCAATATTGCTCATTAATTCCACATACTTTGAATAGATTCTTTGTCTTTTTCATCCTTCTGGTACACCATATATTTCTGCTTTTTTGATTACATCACGAGACCAAGATTGTCTTATTTTTGTTGAGATCATCTTCTGGGGTGTTTCCATAAGTCCTTGAGGTTCGGTTAGGTCATGATCTTCTTGTATAATATATTCTTCAATATCTCTAACTGGTGGTTTGGTACCTTTTATGGTTCTAGGAGCCTCCTCCTCTTCTTCATGATATTCATATGCAAATATCTTCCTAGATTTTGTGAAGTTTGCATATTCATCAGATGTAACATCTCTATTGATCTCGATCTGGTGGAATCCTGGAATATAAATTCTATAAGATTTTGATCGATCACTCTATCCAACAAATATTCCCTTCTTTCCTGAAGGGCCCAACTTTAATCTTTTCTCCTTTGGAATATGTAGGTATACAGTAGAACCGAATATATTTAGGTGGATTACTTAGGACTTTTCACCAGTGAACATTTCTTCTAGGGTTTTATTTCCAAGATCATTGTGAGATATTCTATTCTAGACATCAACTGCGGTTCTTTCTACTTCTTCCCATAAATGCATAGGGAGATCTTGATCAAGGATCATTAATCTGACTTATTCCATGATGGATCTATTCTTTATTTATGCTACTCCATTTTGTTGTGGATTATACGATGTGGTAAGCTCCCTCTTAATCCCAAATTCCTTGCAGAAGTCCTTGAATTCATTTGAAGAGAATTCTCCTCCATTATCTACTCTCAAGATATTGATCTTCTTTTTAGAAATGATTCTCCACAACAACCTTGAATTCCTCGAATTTTCCAAATACTTCGTCTTTGCATTTTAAGAAGTATATCCAAGTATTACGAGAGTAATCATCACTAAAGGATGCATAATATACATACCCACTTAAGGAAGTCATTGACATCGGTCTGCACACATCTGAGTGTATAATGTCAAAGATCCCCTTTTCTTCGTTGTTACTACTTGGGAATCGATTCTTGGTGTTCTTTCCTTGAGCACATCCTTTACATAATCCTTCATGGTTGATTTAAATATTTGGTAGACATGTGACAACCTTGCTCATAATTGGAAATTATTTATAGTTTACATGAGCAAGTCTTCAATGCCATTGTTCACATGGACTGGTGGTGCTGGATGTAAGAGCTGAAACACATGTGAAGGACCCACAAAATGAATTGAAATTTAAAGAACTATAATAGTGCAACAAATTTGGCAATATAGAATCGATCATTTATGAGACGATGTTAGACTTGGAAGGCCACATAGATAATCAAAAATAGTAAACAATAGGCAACCATATTATACAATTCTTATTATGCCAAGGGTTTGTGGTTTATTGGCGTGATGGAATTGAAAAATCATAACTATTTTCAACCATGGTGAGGCATCATCGAACATGGAATAACACAAACAACCATGGCTATCTAAGGTCAAACATGGTTAACCATAGTTGATGATAATTATTATGTTAAGAGAGGAGGTTAATAGGCTAGTAGCATCAGCCACCATTGAAATAATAGGGAGATATTCAATCATAGACACCTATATTAAACTATAATCAACCATATTTTTTATTGGAATTTATGCCATTGTTAAAAAATCAATTAGTGGGGTAGCATCATCTATGACAACCATGTGAAGGCATGACTAACCATCATTACCATAGTAAACTATATTTGGTAGTGGATATTATGTCAAGAGTTAATGGTTCATTAGTGGGGTAGGATCAGCCATGAAAAAAAAATGAAACAATGGTTAACCAAGTTCGTGTTAGAATATTATAAACCCACTTCATACTTAGGATAAAAACAATAAATCATTTCTAGTTAATTTTCTATATTGTAGACTAGGTAGTTGGCCTCCACTTGAACAACTTGGTCAATACTTTCCATATATACCACATGAGCACATTTATACTGATTTCGGTAAGATTCTGCCAACTTTATTGACTACCTAGAATACAAATTGTGCCTTCTTGTGTTTTCTTCCTTTAGACAACTTTGTCTTTATTTTCAATGGATACAGGAAAGATAGTCAAACTTAGAAACTGGCATCTTTTGTCACCAACTCATCCTTCATTATTTTCTCTCCAGATTCCATGATTAGCAATTTTTTCCATCACTCATCATCACTCACTCATGCGTTATCCAATTTGTGAGCTCCTTGATAGATTTGGAAAGTGGTCTAGTCACTTATGGGGGTTTATCAAATTTAGTAATCCTACTTTATGAGCTATCATGATTTGTCTCTTAGCAACTCTATTTTATTTTATAAGGATATATTACCAATGTAATAATAAATCAATTATCACTCTTCACTTATCTTGTGTTTAGTGTCATTATTCCTCTTGTTAGCACTATTTTGATAAGCAGGTGAGAAGAGGGGGCTTATGTTTGATATTTTGGGGAAATAATTGATTGAGTCTTAGAAAAAAAGGGGTTGTGTTATTCATTGTTCCATAGAACCAAAGGCTAGAGGAGGAAGGTGGATAAAATAGTTAATAAGGCACTTACGGTATATAATAAATTCTTCAATGGTTAATATCTGAGAAGTAGAGAGATCAATGGGAGATAGTGGATCCGATGTGGGAAGCAGTGCGACGAAAGAAAAGGTAATGATTGGTGGAATGAAATTTGGGAAAGGTTAAATTGCAGATGTGATAAATGATGGGAGATGAAAGGAAAATTATATCAATGGTTGATAGGATTTTTGCACCCACAACATGCACCGAAGGAATATTGGTTGCATACCAGTGAAATTTTTACCGTTTTCCAAGTGGCAGGCGGAGACTTATTTCGCTAGCTGAAATATGATAGGGTAAAACCACTCCCCTCGATCCCGAAACCACTTGTATATAATTTTATAAAAGAAAAGGGAACGTGTTTCCATATTATTTTACTTTTGTGCATTGGAAGGAACATACGTGCACCCTGTGGAAGCCAAGTCATCCAATGCACCGTTCTAGTCGTCGTCATACAGGTAGGTCACGTAGCTAACCCGCTAGAATTGTTTAAAATGGAAGGTGAAAGGGAGGTCGAACCACAGTTCCATGAATTTGGTACACTAGAAGATATTTTTGAGGTTAGGGATGGTGACATTTTTTATACCATGCATTCCTTTGGTCCAGTCCATGAGTTAACAAATTTTCAAGCTTTCAAGGATAAGGAGTCGACCTGCACGGTGTCCATAGGTCTCAGTTCCACCATTTATGTCCAAACCAAACCCTAAAATTTCCATATTTTGTAGCTTGGTGTGCATCTAATTACTCCCAATATGAGCATGTTGTAATGGATTCAACTAGGTCTAGGTCACTTTTCCCTATTAATGCTTTAGTTATTAGAGATTCGCTTAAAGTACCCTTGTCATTTACTTTGAACGAATAATATTTCATTGAAGTAAACCTAATTGAGTAATTTAGACAAGCTTATCTAGAAGGAAAACAAGTTTTTTACTCCAAAATCCTAAAACATGATGTATATGTTGCATATGAACCCTTTCCTTTTGATACCAACATGTTCAATGAAGAGTCTCAATTGGTCATTTCCTTAGTCAATATTTATGGATGGACACTAATAGGTTTGTGCTAGATATTTTATTGAGTCTATTTTTTTAGATGAGCATGTGTCAATCTGAGTCAGATTCAAGTCAGTTACCTTGTCTTAAATTTGATGAATTCAATTTGATGAATTCCTGGCTGGGAATATTCATTCTCAACTTGTGAATTTCCACACAACAAGACACATCAAATTCTAGTCCTACCTGGAAAGAATATTTCCATTATTTAATGAAGAAAACTTGCATTTTCCAAAGATATTGTTTACGTCATAAATCAGGACCAACACCTTCAACTATATGAATCTCATAATGGCAGAGATATACATAGTAGTGTTTCAAAATATATTTCCTAGAGTTCTACTAGAAATGGAAGAAATGGTTCATTTTTCACTAGATACAAGGGTTTGGGATTGGTTCCTGCTAAAGGAACATACAATTAATAGATTGTATGGTTTTGTTCATGAACCATATTTTCTTCCATCATTTTTGGTACCCGGGATTTTTTCTATGGAATTCATCAGATGGAAATTAATTATAGAAAATGATCATTTTATGAGCTTCAGAAAGGCTTCAGAAACCAAGTTTCCTTTTAAGGTAGGACCATTCATCACAAAAAACAAGGCTTCTCTCCTCATGGTTGAAGGCTTATTGCAAGATATGAACTTGATGAAGGACACTAAAATCAATTATGATCCACATCATATCATCTCTCATATGAGACAATAGAATAATAATAAAGCATTTAAGAATCAGGAGATTGAAAAATTGGTCGATAGAGATAACTCGATGGACTGCCAGTTAGGTGTGGAGGATTCAGGAGGTTTACAAGAAAATCCTTCTGGAACAATGAAAGCAACAAAAATGATTGTGACAAATACTAGAAATATTGAAATAACTAGTAAGAGAAGTTTCTCAGAGGCTATGGAGTTTGAAGAGGATGAATCAAAAGCATCAAAGAGACCGAATATAGAGTCAGAGAAAGAGTTGGTTGAGGTTGGGAGTAAGAAAATGAAAGAGAAATTCAAAGGCCCATATTTTGAGGTTCAAGAATATAGTTTTTCAGAGACATGGGAGGGGGGATCAAGTGATAAATTCAAGTCCATGAATGATTATATGATATATATAGGAAAGAGAAGAATGTTTCTTCAAAAGAATCTTTAAAGCTTTATTCAAAAATAAGAAATTTTTTTGATAGGGAGGTTTCATTGGTCACTGTGAAGGACCATGTCAAAAATACACTAAATCTAGAAGTAACTACCCAAAAAAGACTTGTAGAAATGAGGCTTAATCTGCAGAAGAGGGCCACTTCCTGATAAAATTCATTTACACAAGAAAACTACGGAAGTAATTTATATTAATATAATGATAGCTAAATTAAAAGTCCCAAAGTTACAAAATACAGTATCAAAGATAGAAGGTCAATTGAAGCAGGACAAGGTAGAAAGTAAAATACATCAACAACAGATTAAGAAGATTCAAGATGATGTTTTGGCTATGGATAGTGATATGGATAAAGGACGGGCTAGTAAGAATATTTTTGCTAAAAACTAGAGCGATATCCATCTGTTGAAAAATAAGTTGAATATTCTAGCCACTTAGTTGATTCAGGATTCTGGGTTAACTGAGTTAGATAAGGGAAAGGAGTCATTATCCCAGGAATTAAATGATTGTAAGGATCATTTTTTTAAGTTTGCTCGAGAACAAAGCTAATGAGAAAAGGAAAAAGGTTTCCTTATAGCTAAAATTGATGTTTTGAATGAAAATATGTAGGATTTGGAGAAGGAGAGAGAAGAGAAACAAAATAATAAAATAAAAGAAACTAATCAGCGAAGTACAGAAGAAAATACTAAATCCATTGTACAAACAATGTCACAAGTCTATGTTAAGAACCCGTGGCAACCCTCCTCTTTATTTTGTTAGTATATTTTATTGGGCGGATATGCTTTGTAAGTCATCCCGTTAGTATGTTGTATTATCCCACATTCATGGGGATTAATAGTTGATGTTAAGTCGTTTAGTTAGTATGTTGTATTATCTCAAATTCATGGGGAGTAATAGTTGTTTGGATTAGACTTAGTATATAGCTAAGTGTTGGGGCCAATGAAATCATCGAAGAGTTATTTAGTATTAAGCTTGCTTGAAGGAGGTTTCCCCCTCGAAGTGGCCCATGATCAATAAAATATCTTTGGTGCTTCTACATTTTTTTTATATTGTGCATTCTCATTGTTTATTGCAGGAGGTTCTCCACATCTGGTATTAGAGCACTTTCCTTGGAACAAGCAGGAAAAAAAAAATTTCAAAAAAAAAGAAAAAGAGGGAAAAATTGGGAGGTGACTTTCAGATCACTTTATGAAACTTTTTGCATAGAATTAGAAGAAACCAGTCACATATCTGAATTCCTCTTGAAAAAATACACAGTTTAAAAAAAAACCATCTCGTTTGGAGTTCCAGAAGTGGAGATATCGGCGATTTAAAATCAGCAATTTTTCATACTTTCAGTGACGGCCGCGGAAATTTCAGAGTGAAAATATTTTGACTGGGTGCCCAAATTTCTATTTCGATAGCATGGGTAGAAGCAGAATGGTTGTTCTAGTTCATGGTTGATTTAAATGTCTTGTAGACCTGTGACAACCTTGCTCACAATTGGAAATTATTTATAGTTTACATGAGCAAGTCTTCAATGCCATTGTTCACATGGACTAGTGGTGTTGTATGTAAGGGCTGAAACACATGTGAAGGACCCAAAAAATGAATTGAAATTTAAAGAAATATAATAGTGCAAAAAATTTGGCAATATAGACTCGATCATTTATGAGACGATGTTAGACTTGGAAGGCCACATAGATCATCAAAAATAGTAAACAATAGCCAACCATATTATACAATTCTTATTATGTCAAGGGTTAGTGATTTATTGGTGTGATGGAATTGAAAATTCATAACTATTTTCAACCATTGTGAGGCATCATCGAACATGGAATAGCACAAACAACCATGGCTATCCAAGGTCAAACATGGTTAACCATAGTTGATGATCATTATTATGTTAAGAGAGGAGGTTAATAGGCTAGTAGCATCGGCCACCATTGAAATAATAGGGAGATATCCGATCATAGACACCTATATTAAACTATAATCAACCATATTTTTTATTGGAATTTATGCCATTCTTAAAAAATCAATTAGTGGGGTAGCATCATCTATGACAACCATGTGAAGGCATGACTAACCATCATTACCATAGTTAACTATATTTGGTAGTGGATATTATGTCAAGAGTTAATGGTTCATTAGTGGGGTAGGATCAGCCACGAAAAAAAATGAAACAATGGTTAACCAAGTTTGTGTTAGAATATTATAAATCCACTTCATACTTAGGATAAAAACAATAAATCATTTCTAGTTAATTTTCTATATTCTAGACTAGGTAGTTGGCCTCCACTTGAACAACTTGGTCAATACTTTCCATATATACCACATGAGCACATCTATACTGATTTCGGTAAGATTCTGCAAGCTTTATTGACTACCTAGAATACAAATTGTGCCTTCTTGTCTTTTCTTCCTTTAGACAACTTTGTCTTTATTTTCAATGGATACGGGAAAGCTAGTCAAACTTAGAAACTGGCATCTTTTGTCCCGAACTCATCCTCCATTATTTTCTCTCCAGATTCCATGATTAGCAAGTTTTTTCATCACTCATCATCACTCACTCGTGTTTTATCCAATTCGTGAGCTCCTTGACAGATTTGGAAATTGGTTTAGTCACTTATGGGGGTTTATCAAATTTAGTAATCCTACTTTATGAGCTATCATGATTTGTCTCTTAGCAACTCTATTTTATTTTATAAGGATATATTACCAATGTAATAATAAATCAATTATCACTCTTCACTTATCTTGTGTCCAGTCTCATTATTCCTCTTGTTAGCACTATTTTGATAAGCAGGTGAGAAGAGGGGGCTTATGTTTGATCATTTAGGGAAATAATTGATTGAGTCTTAGCAAAAAAGGGGTTGTGTTATTCATTGTTCCATAGAACCATAGGCTAGAGGAGGAAGGTGGATAAAATAGTGAATAAGGCGCTTATTGTATATAATAAATTCTTCAATGGTTCATATCTGAGAAGTAGAGAGATCAATGGGAGATAGTGGATCCGATGTGGGAAGCAGTGCAACGGAAGAAAAGGTAATGATTGGCGGAATGAAATTTGGGAAAAGTTAAAGGGCAGATGTGATCAATGATGGGAGATGAAAGGAAAATTATATCAACGGTGGATAGGATTTTTGCACCCACAACATGCACAGGAGGAATATTGGTTGCATACCATGGAAATTTTTACCGATTTCCAAGTGTCGGGTGGAGAATTATTTCGCTGGCTGAAATACGATAGGGTAAAACCACTCCGCTCGATCCCGAAACCACTTGTATATAATTTTATAAAAGAAAAGGGAATGTGTTTCCATATTATTTTCCTTTTGTGCATTGGAAGGAACATACATGCACCCTGTTGAAGCCAAGTCATCCAATACACCGTTCTAGTCATCGTGATACAGGTAGGTCACGTAGCTAACCCGCTAGAATTGTTTAAAATGAAAGGTGAAAGGGAGGTCGAACCACAGTTCCATGAATTTGGTAAACTAGAAGATATTTTTCAAGATAGGGATGGTGACATTTTTTATATTATGCATTCCTTTGGTCCAGTCTATGAGTTAACAAATTTCCAAGCTTTTAAGAATAAGGAGTCGACCTGCACAGTGTCCACAAGTCTAAGTTCCACCATTTCTATCCAAACCAAACCCATAAATTTCCATATTTTGTAGCTTGGTGTGCATCTAATTACTCCCATTATGAGCATGTTGTAATGGATTCAACTAGGTCTAGGTCACTTTTCCCTGTTAATGCTTTAGTTATTAGAGATTTGCTTAAAGTACCCATGTCATTTACTTTGAACGAAGTATATTTCATTGAAGAAAAACCTAACTGAGTTTTAGACAAGCTTGTCTACAACAAAAACAAGTTTTTTACTCCAAAATCCTAAAACCTGATGTATATGTTGCATATGAACCCTTTCCTTTTGATACCAACATGTTCAATGAAGAGTCTCAATTGGTCATTTCTTTACTCAGTCAATATTTATGGATGGACACTAATAGGTTTGTGCTAGATATTTTATTGACTCTATTGTTTTAGATGATCATTTGTCAATCTGAGTCATATTCAAGTCAGTTACCTTGTCTTAAATTTGATGAATTCTTGGCTGGGAATATTCATTCTCGGCTTGTGAATTTCCACACAATAAGACACATCAGATTCCAGTTTTACCTGGAAAGAATATTTCTATTATTTAATGAAGAAAACTTGCAGTTTCCAAAGATATTGTTTACTTCATAAATCAAGACCAACACCTTCAACTATATGAATCTCATAATGGTAGAGATATACAGAGTAGTGTTTCAAAATATATTTCCTAGAGTTCTCCTAGAAATGGAAGAAATGGTGCATTTTTCACTAGATACAAGGGTTGGGGATTGGTTCCTGCTAAAGGAACATACAATTAATAGAGTGTATGGTTTTGTTCATAAACCATATTTTCTTCCATCATTTTTGACACCTGGTATTTTTTCTATGGAATTCATCGAATGGAAATTAATTATAGAAAATGATCGTTTTATGAGCTTCATAAAGGCTTCAGAAACCAAGTTTCCTTTTAAGGTAGGACCATTCATCACAAAAAACAAGGCTTCTCTCCTCGTGGTTGAAGGCTTATTGCAGGATATGAACTTGATGAAGGACACTAAAATCAATTATCATCCACATCATATCATTTCTCATATGAGACAATAGAATAATAATAAAGCATTTAAGAATCAGGAGCTTGAAAGATTGGTCGATAGAGATAACTCGATGGACTGCCAGTTAGGTGTTGAGGATTCAGGAGGTTTACAAGAAAATCCTTCTAGAACAATGAAAGCAACAGCAATGATTGTGACAAATCCTAGAAATATTGAAATAGCTAGTAAGAGAAGTTTCTCAGAGGCTATGGAGTTTGAAGAGGAGGAATCAGAAGCATGAAAGAGACCGAGTATAGAGTCAGAGAAAGAGTTGGTTGAGGTTGGGAGTAAGAAAATGAAAAAGAAATTCAAAGGCCCATATTTTGAGGTTCAAGAATATAGTTTTTCAGAGACATGGGAGGGGGGATCAAGTGATAAATTCAAGTCCATGAATGATTATATGATATATATAGGAAAGAGAAGAATGTTTCTTCAAAAGAATCTTTAAATATTTATTCAAAAATAAGAAAATTTTTTGATAGGGAGGTTTCATTGGTCACTATGAAGGACCATGTCAAAAATACACTAAATCTAGAAGTAACTACCCAAAAAATACTTGTAGAAATGAGGCTTAATCTGCAGAAGAGGGCCACTTCCTGATAAAATTCATTTACACAAGAAAAATATGGAAGTAATTTATATTAATAGAATGACAACTAAATTAAAAGTCTCAAAGTTACAAAATACAGTATCGAAGATAGAAGGTCAATTGAAGAGGGACAAGGTAGAAAGTAAAATACATCAACAACAGATTAAGAAGATTCAAGCTGATGTTTTGGCTATGGATAGTGAGATGGATAAAGGACGGGCTACTAAGAATATTTTTGCTGAAAAAGAGAGTGATATCCATCTGTTGAAAAATAAGTTGAATATTCTAGCCACATAGTTGATTCAGGATTCTGGGTTAACTGAGTTACAGAAGGGAAAAGAGTCATTATCCCAGGAATTAAATGGTTGTAAGGATAATTTTTTTAAGTTTTCTCGAGAACAAATCCAATGAGAAAAGGAAAAAGGTTTCCTTATAGCTAAAATTGATGTTTTGAATGAAAATATTTAGGATTTGGAGAAGGAGAGAGAAGAGAAACAAAATGATAAAATAAAAGAAACTGATCAGCCAAGTACAGAAGAAAATACTAAATCCATTATCCAAGAAATGTCACAAGTTTGTTTTAAGAACCCGTGTCAACCCTCCTCTTTATTTTGTTAGTATATTTTATTGGACGGATATGCTTTGCAAGTCATCCCGTTAGTATGTTGTATTATCCCACATTCATGGGGATTAATAGTTGATGTTAAGTCGTCTAGTTAGTATGTTGTATTATCTCACATTCATGGGGAGTAATAGTTGTTTGGATTAGACTTAGTATATAGCTAAGTGTTGAGGCCAATGAAATCATCGAAGAGTTATTTAGTATTAAGCTTGCTCAAAGGAGGTTGCCCCCTCAAAGTGGCCCACGATCAATAAAATAACTTTGGTGCTCCTATATTTTTTTTATATCATGCATTCTCATTGTTTATTGCAGGAGGTTCTCCACATTTGGTATCAGAGAACTTTCCTTGGAACAAGTAGGAAAAAAAAATTTCGAAAAAAAAAAGAAAAAGAGGGAAAAATTGGGCGACAACATTTAGATCACTTTATGAAACTTTTTGCATAGAATTAGAAGAAACCAGTTGTATATCTGAATTCTTCTTGAAACAATACATAGTTTCAAAAAAAAAAACATCTCGTTGGGAGTTCCGGAAGTGGAGATATTGGAGATTTAAAATCAGAAATTTTTCAGACTTTCAGTGACAGCCGCGGAAATTGCAGAGCGAAAATATTTTGACCAGGTGCCCAAATTTCTATTCCGACAACCCAATTAGAAGCAAAATGGCTATTATAGTTCCAGAAATAGGCTATAATAGCGATTCTGAGCAATATAGATCAGGTTATGCTCATTTTAAAATTTTATCTCAAAACCCAAACTCTATTTACAGGGTTTTTTTTGGCATCGGGTGGAATTTCTGCCACATATTTTCTAGCACCGTGATTATTGCAGTGGTTCTTCTTCTTGCAGTGGTACTATTCATTCAGCTCAAGGAATAAATCATATCCGCTTAACTGTGGAAAGTACTTGGGCATAGCCCTAAAACTCATTGTGAGGAGTACCACAGGAACCCCGAAGTAGTTTCCCATTGAGAGGACCTGCCAAGTGAAAAGGGCAACAACCCCCACCAGATTGACTAAATTCACATCCATGAGGAAAACTAAAGAGCTGTGATTTTTTTCCAAGTGGTTAGCATTTTTACGTGCTTCGTGAAGTGAGGGGTACTGTCCCAATACTCAAGCTTGAGACAACCTTGGTGGTCGAGTGACACTACCTTTGAACCATTAGGAAGCCGAATATACCTAGGGTCCATATCTATTTACAGTTGATAACACACAAAATTCTAGAATTGTCATAGTTCATTTCAAGTTGATAAAGCACAACTTTCTTTCACCGCCATAGATCATTTCTTCAAAAAAAAAAAAAAAGAGTATAAATTTCAGGTTTTTTTAGCCATATCTTCCTTGATTCAGCTCCATTTCCCTTGAAAATTCATAGTCACCCCCGTCATTCCATTCTGCATATTTCATTTATTGAGGACCCTATCTCAAATTCCACTTCCCGAAACTCGAAATTCCACATTTGTCGTAACTTCTTCAATTCTCACCCAATCGCCTTCAAATTTTGCCATAGTGTTCGTTTCCAAATTCTACTTCATTTTCCCTCTCTGACAAACTTTCCCATTCTTTCACCCCGCTTCTAAAATTCACATTTCCTATTCCTTGTCCTTCATAAAGTGTCCCAAACCTAGTCAACTCCAATTATCCACTCACGTCTTTCCCAACTCAAAAATTTTCTTTTATAAAACTCTCTCTGTATTTCTTTTTCTATCCATTCCCCCCCCCCCCGCCCAAGAAAAAAAAAAAAATTTGTTGTCACCTGCACAGGAGCAAATAGACAAATGAAAGAATAACTTGTCACCCTCAAGACCAAACTCGCAAATTTGAATCAAATATTTCTCAACCTCCATCTTCAGCATTCAACCATGAGCAACCGACAACAACTTGAGTCTTCTACAGTCACCGAGATCTCTTCTTCCAGCAACTTTTGTGGGCCGAAGATTGATTTTCCTCGTTTCAATGGTGATGATCCAACTGGATGGATACAAAACAAGGAAGAACAATACTTTAATATGCATAACACTTTTGATGTCACCAAAGTCCCATTTGCATCATTTCATTTGGAATGTGAAGCCCTCCAATGGTTCTGTTGGTACATCAAGGATCATGAAGAGCCCCAATGGATAGATTTTTACCAACTCTTTTTGCACCGATTTGGCCCTAGTGGTTTTGATGAATTCACAGGAGTACTCACCAAACTTTGCCAGACTGGCACTGTGAGAGAGTATCAGACAGAATTTGTGAAATTAGTCAAGCACACAGAAGGATTTTCTTATGCATTCTACATGAGTTGTTTTATCAGTGGGCTTAAGGATACAATTTGATTTGAGGTTAACATGTTCTGTCCCAACACAATGATGGAAATCATAAGGTTGGCGAAGTTGGCGAAGGACAAGATCAAGGCTCAGCAATGCCCCAAATCCACTTTTGTTCCCTTCAAAAATATGGTTTCACAAAGACATCCAATCCCTCCAACTCTTAGACCCACTCTTATCAAGCATTTGTCTAAAGTTGAGATGCGGGCACGTAGGGATAAATGACTTTGTTTTAATTGTGATGGGAATTCACCCACTCTATCTCTTGGATGTGGTATCTCCTCCTGCACTTGAAATTTGTGGAGCTGCTCATGATCCAGTAGATGATCAGTTCGACATTCAGCAGCTGCTTGTTCACCCTCATTCTCATGACAAACACCCAAAGATATCTCTCCATGCATTAGTCGGAGTCACCACCACACAAACCATGCAGGTCAAGGGTTTCTTCAAGAAGATTCCTCTTACAATACTCATTGATTCTGGTAGCACCCTTAACTTCATTAACCCTCAGATTGCCAAACAAGCTGATAGTTTTGACCATCCTTGCTCCATCTTTAAAGTCATGGTTGCCAATGGGAGCACCTTACTTTGCAAAGGAAATTGTTGCAATGTGTGTATCTCTATTGGAGATTATAACTTGCACTATAACATGTTTTCCATGCCTCTACGAGGATGTGATGTGATTTTGGGAACTCAATGGTTACGTACTCTTGGACCCATCTTATGGGATTTTTCTGAACTGTGGATGCAATTTTCAGTCAATGGGAACAAACACACATTCAATGGCATACAACCAGGTTCTCTCAGCATCATCAATTCCCATCGCATGGCAAATCTCCTTAAGACAAATTCACATGGTTCATCGCTCAGCTCCATTTCATTCAGATGCAACCTTCAGCAGTCTCAACTACTCCCTTGGATCTTTCATTCCGATGCACCCTTTAGATGCCTGATTTTTCCAAGCTCTTAACTCTTGAGAGTGATGCTTATGACAATGGACTTGGGTTTGTCCTCTTTTAAGATGAACACCCCATTGCATTCATCGAAAAATACCTTTCTAGAAAGAATTTATCCACCTCTACATATGAGAAGGAAATGATGATTATTTTGCACACAGTACAGAAGTGGTGGCCATCCCTCTTAAAGAATCCTTTCAACATCAAGACTGATCACCAAAGTTTGAAATATTTCCTGGAACAACGGGTCTCATCCCCAACACAATAGAAATGGGTTAGCAAACTCAAGGATTATGACTATAAGAAGGCTCAGGACAATCTTGTTGTGGATGCTATTTTCCACACATTTGATGCCCATGTTTCTCTTTTAGTTATTTCTATGCCTATTCCAACTTGGTTACACTCTGTTCAGCAAGGCTATGTCAATGACTCCTCATTATCTGAAATCATCCAACAGTTGGCCAGTAACCCTTATGTGGTACATTATTCATCTTAGAATGGATTTTCTCTGAGATACATGGGTCGTTTGGTGCTTCCTCAAAGCACAGACCTTAAAAATGTGGTATTTTATGAACTCCATGCTTCTCCATCAGTAGGGCACTCTGGGTTCATCAAAACATATGAGCTAGAGCAACGTAAATTCTTTTGAAAGGGGGTACAACATATGGTTATCAAATGTGCTCCTTGTTAGCACCACAAGGCTGAAACTACACTCCTTTCTGGATTGCTCGAACCTTTTCCCACCCCTACAAGGATTTGGACATATATTTCGATGGATTTCATTCAAGGGATCCCTAAATATGGAGGGAATACCGTAATCTTGGTTGTGGTTGATCGAATCTCCAAATATAGTCATTTTTGTGCTCTCAGCCATCCATATACCACCTCTTCAATCACACAAATTTTCATGGACTAGATATTCCTTCTTCATGGAATCCCTTCTTCCATTGTCTTAGACCGCAACACAACTTTCACAAGTCATTTTCTCCTCACTGACACCAAATTGCATATGAGTTCAGTTTCTCACCCACCAATAGATGGTTCGACTACAATCGTCAATATATATTGGGAAACTTATCTTCGTTGTTTCACCTCTGAAGAACAACGTCAGTGGGAAAAGTGGCTTCCTCTCGTTGAATGGTGGTACAATAATTCCTACCATACTACATCTAAAATGACTCCATATGAAGCAGTTTATGGTCACACACCTCCAGTACTCCTTCCATCCACCCCCAACAGTTCACCAGTTCAGGCAGTTGACATGGTTCTTTGAAACCGACATCAGATTCTTCACCTCCTGCAAGACAATCTTCACATGGAAAGAGCTCACATGAAACAACAAGACGATCAACATTGTTCTAAGCACACTTTTCAAGTTGGTGATATGGTTTTTCTTCGTCTGCAGCCTTACAAGAAATCGTCCTTGAAAGACAAAGGGAATAAAACGCTCTCTCCAAATATCTCTGGCCCATATATAGTTATTCAAACGAATGGGTATGTTTCTTATAAATTAGCACTTCCTCCTTCTCGCATTCAGCAAGTAATTGGCACCAACATCAGCGCACAAATTGTTTTACCAGAATGGGATAATGAAGGATCCATCCATCATTTCGAAGTCGGAGGCCATCCTCAATAAGCACACTTGTCAACTTCTCTCTCTATCCATCACAAAGGTCTTCAATTCAATTCCACAGCATGCAACTAAAGGATACTACATGGGAACCACTCCTTTAGATTCAGCAATAGTTTCCACATCTTAAGCTTTGAGGACAAAGATTTTCTAAGAGGTAGGGGATGTTAAGAACCCGTGTCAACCCTCCTCTTTATTTTGTTAGTATATTTTATTAGATGCATATGCTTTGTAAGTCGTCCCGTTAGTATGTTGTATTATCCCACATTCATGGGGATTAATAGTTGATGTTAAGTCATCCAGTTAGTATGTTGTATTATCTCACATTCATGGGGAGTAATAGTTATTTAGATTAGACTTAGTATATAGATAAGTGTTGAGGCCAATGAAATCATCTAAGAGTTATTTTTTATTAAGCTTGATCAAAGGAGCTTTCCCCCTTGAAGTGGCCCACGATCAATAAAATATCTTTTGTGCTCCAATATTTTTGTTATATCGTGCATTCTCATTTTTTATTGCAGGAGGTTCTCCACAGTCTGCTTGAGAGATGAAGAGATAAAGATGTTGAAAACCAAAAGTCAAAAGTTGGCTTAAATAATTAAAAAGAAGGAAGAAGAAAGAAAACTTTTTGAGAATAAGAATAAGGAGTTGTTGGATAGAAATGACAGGTTAGCAAAACAACTGTCATGAGAGTTTCTAGTACAAGGTGTCAGGAATCTCCTTTGGTACATGATTATTGTAGAAGCAGCAAAAATAAGGCCTTATTTAAATTATATCAAGGATAAGGAGATGGTGATAAAAGTGGGTATACAAAGTTGTACAGTTGTAAAAGAGGCTTTGGAAAGAAAACTAGCAGATACAGCTAAAAAGACTATAAATTTTCTCAATACTTTGTTTGAAGAGGAATTGAGAACAATGGGCGTCAAAGACATAATCACAATAATAACTTGGGCTAGAAAAGTTATTGGAAAACATCAGCACATTAAAACTACCCAAGCAAAGGCATACATAATGTTGCATCAGGTGAAATCTTTCAAAGGCCTCTTTGTAGAAATATTTCAGAAAGGCTTGCCTCCTTTTTGGGATGATGGTGGAAATCTGATTTATTAGTCTAAATATCAGGCCTTGCTAGTTACATCCAGGTTAGATCATAAGAGGTTTGAAGATATGAATCAGTCCTTGTCAGTAAAATTCATAGTTGATAAGGTGGCTATGGATTTTGAATTGGTAAATTCATTTAGGACAATTGGCAGCTAGATGCCACCTATTTCTTATCTAGATCATGTGGAGTTAATGGCATTGTCTAAAGAGATGGAAAATCTGGAAATTCCATCTAGAGATCAGTGGAACACTATCGAAAAATTTGGAAAAATGAAATACAGGTTAAATTAGTAAAATTTTCATTTCAAGGCTCAAGCTGAAGATATGACAAGCATTATTTCAAAGAAAAGTTAAAATATTTTCTAGTAGTTATGAAGATTTAGTTTGTTAACTTTATTGGACATATGTAATAAGGCAGTTGCAAATGTCGATTTTTAGAATAGAGGTAGTTAGGGATCATCTATAAAAGCATATTTTGTAATGGAATTGGGGTTGGAGCCCATGAGAAAAAAACTCATTGTTGTAATAGAGATTTCAAGTTAATAAAATTGCAGAACCAAGCAACCTTTTTTTGTATCATAGATTCTCATGTTGTTCTTTTTGCAATTTGTACTTCCTTTTTCTTATGTTAATGTTCTTCATGTTATTCCTTCCCATTGTGTTATCTCTCATACTTGAATAAGTGTATATTGATAAGAATTCATAATCATATTCTCTATTTCTTTTATTCCAAGTATTCATAAACATAATTCTTCTAAAGTTAATTTTGGATTCATCTTTTGATGTCCATGTTAATGGATTCTTCATTTTTCTTCTCTATCACCAGACAATCAAGAAATCAACTGTAAACAAGTGACTATCTTGCCTATGTGAAGAAACTTCATTGCAAAGCAATGTAGTTCATTGTAACTCATGATTTTGACTCCATGCCCAATGATACCACCCATTTCAACCTTTACAAGCATTAAACATGTTTATTTAAAGATGTATCTAGCATTTATATTTATTTTTTAGAGATACCTCTCTGGTAGGAAAGAATTTATCTTTCCTCATAAATTTTGGTTTGTAAGGTTACCTTGGAACTATATTTCCACAAACAAAGGATAAAATTCCAAGTGATAACATATTGGTGTTGTTGTTCGGGAGCGAAAGTTTAAATATTCCCTAGGAAGAACGACAATTTTTCAAGAAAAAGTAGAATTTGTGTGGGAAAACATGAGTTCTTTCACTTGGAGTTGGTTGTGTTTTTTCCTTGGTGACTTCACATTTAAAATATAAGAAAGTTTATTCAAAATGACAGCCTGGCTAGAATTCATACAAGAGGTAATCCTAATCCTGAAGCTTTACATGTTGTAGAAGATCCAGAAAGAATTATAAGGAAAGGAAAAGGGAGAGAACTAGAAGGTACCTCTCAATTAGAAAGGCCCTTTTCCTAATCTCAAGAAGACCTATTGAGTTTGCAAGATCTTGATTTGAATATAAAATTTGAACAATTTTTTTTTAAATATAAATATGAAATTGATTTATAGAAAGTTGCAGTTGGTCATAATATATTTCAGTATTATCTCCTAGATTATCTTTGAAAAAACATGCAAAATACCGTAAAAACAAAAGAAAGGAAACAACCAATTCAAAACACTCAGTCACAAATCCATAATCTTGTTTCAAACCCTCCTAGAGCTATAGCTACTAGGTTTTCTCCACTTACTTTACCATCTATCTTGCATGACCTTCCACAAAACTATGCTCAAATGATCACACTGTATGATGGGGAGGGAAATTTTACATCCCAACAACATGTTGATAGATTTAATGACTCCATTGACCTAGAGGAGGTAGATTATGATGATGCAAATATGAGGTTATTTTCCCAAATTTTGTCTAGAGAGGCAAAGAAGTGGTCCAAATATATTCCTGCGAGATCTATTCCTAATTTTGATTATTTCCAAACTCTTTTTCTGGATATATAGGAAGACAAGAATAATATTATGCATATTTTGGCTTAATATAATAATCTAAAAAGGGAAAATTTTGACTCTGCGCATGTGTTTTCAAGTAGGTTTATGAGGGTGTATGATTCAATTCCTGCTGATATAAAACCCCTTGTAGGATCTGCAAGGCTACATTATGTTGATTCTTTTGAAAGTGATTTTTCCATACTGTTGAGGGAAATAAAATCAACTAATTTAGATGTTATTTTTAAAGATGCGTTAGAAGTGGAGGCTAATTTTATGGCTTCTGGTAAAGTGAAGAAAAGAGTTGAGGTAGATAGGAGAAAGGTCGGAGAAGAAAATCAACCCTCAACTTCTTCTTCAACAGACGCCAAATTTGATGTCATGATGAGAACCATGGAGAGACTGATGGACAAATCAGCCTTGGAAAATAAACCTCGAAACATATATTAGCCTGAGATATAAATTAAGAATCCTAATTTTAGGAGACCTCCTCCCCTACATATTAGGAAAAGAGATGAGAGGAATCTAAGAAATGCATAAGACCAGCAAATAAGACCCCCTTTCCCATATAACTATGTGGATGGAGAAGAGGAAAATGATCCCATGGATAAATAGATACATCATCTTGATTATGTATATTATGATATGTATCTCAGAAAAGAAGAACATAACATGTTTTCTCGTGAGGAGGAGTGTAATACTTTTGAATTGGAGAGAGAATAGTATAAAAATGTTGTGAATGATCTAGAAAGTAAATTGAATATGAGAAACATATAGGTAATTGTAAATAAAGGAAGGCTTCCTTCAAATCATCCTTTCACTAGTCAACGAAATAAAGAAAAACAAAAATAGAAGATAGTAAAGAAAATCCCAGAAAATAAACTTAAGAAATACAAAAGAAAATGACAAAACAACTTCCCCATTTATTTTGCAAAATGAGAAATAAAAATAACAATTTCCATTCCTTTCAATGAACTACACAAAAACAATGAGTACAAAGAAAAAATAGCTAGAATGATCAAAACTGATGGAGAGTGTCATCTTGATACATTAGAGCTAAATGGTGATTCCCCAACTATTGTTCTTGGCCACATAATTGAATACAACAATGAATAAGATGTTCCACCTTCCTATGTGAACTTGAATGTTCATGATATGATCCTACACAATTCCATCCTGAATGCAGGTGCCTCACATAATATGATGCTAAGAGCGGTAGTTGAAAGCATGGGACTAGAAATTAAAAGAACTTACAAAGAATCTTTTTCTTTTGATTCCAGAAACATTAAGTGTTTGGGGTTGATCAAGGTTTTGGTAGTTACACTTGCCTAGATTCCTGCTAAGAGTATTATCATGGATGTAGTGGTTGTTGACATTCCCCCAAAGTTCAGTATGTTGTTTTCTAGCTATTTGGCCTCAAAGATGAAAGGAACCCTGCAAATGGATATGCCTTATGCAATAATTCCACTTTTTGGAGAGCATGAGAAATTAGGAATAGAGAAAATATTGGCCTATGTAGTGAGTAGTCAATAAATACCTGATAATAATCCCATTTATGCAGTTGATACTGGCTTGGGGTCTTCCATCTTTTATAATGATTTTCATAGTGAAGAAGACCTACCAGTAGTACACGAGTAGAAAGAAGATAAATAGTTTTCTAAGAGACAATAAGTCTTATAACAAAAGCAAAGGGTTGAAGGAGTATGGACCATGTCTTTCGATGGGTCAATAACTAAAGAGAGAGCTGGTGCAGGTGTCTGGATTATCTCTCAAGACATATATTTTAAAGTTTATTATTTTAAGTTAACATTTGAGTGTACAAATAATGTAGCAGGATATGAAGCTTTTATTTTAGGGTTAAGTGCATTGAAAGAGTTAAAAAAAATAGAATATATGTTTATGGAGAATCAAAATTAGTCATTAATCAAGTAAATGGTATCTATCAAAGCAAGCACCCCAAGGAATACAAGAATGAAGTTTGGATATTCTTGGGAATTTTTTCAATGAACATAGAGTGATGGTAATTCCCAGAATATAGAACAATATAGCAGATTCTTTCGCTACAACTGATGTAAATTTTAAAATTCATGTTTATTCAAATAAAAAATACAAGATTGAAGTTGTAAATAGACCTTCCATTCATGATAATTGAAAATATTGGCAATTTTTTGAAGATGATTTACAAATAAAAAGGTTCTTAGAGATGTCAGATGAATTTTCCAAAATAGTTGTTGATGTAGAGAATCATAATTTAGAGAATGCCCAAGATGATGAAGGATTTGCAAATTAAGATGAAGAACAAAAAAATGTGAAAGGTATGATTGGAGGAAAGGATATCATTCATATTAAGAGTAATTTTATTCCAAAGGGGTTCATACCTTTAGGGAAATTGTTTGATAAATATGATGTGGAAAAAAAACCCAAAGTGCATCCCCATGAAGATGAGATTCAAGATCAAAACATTGGAACAGAGGACCACCCTAAGATAATAAATCGTTTAAAATATTTTCCAATAGAATAAAAGAATAAATATATTTAACTGATGAAAATTTTATTTGATGTTTTTTCTTAGAGTTATGAATACTTAAAAGAATACGATACATCCATTATACAACATACTATTCCAATAAAACCAGGTGAAAAACTTTTGAGACAGAAACTCAGAAGAATTAATCCCAGGTTACTCCCTTTGATTGAGAAAGAAGTTAAGAAATTATTTAATTCCAAAATCATTGTCACACTCAGGTTTTCAAAGTGGGTGGCAAACTTAGTGTCTATTAGAAAAAATAATGGAGAGATAAGATTGTGTGTTGACTTTATAAATATGAACAAGGTTTCTTTGAAAGATATCTACCCATTTCCAAAGATGGATAATATCCTACAGAAGGTTGCTGGTGTGTAAATAATTTCTACAATGGATGGTTTTTCAGGATATATTCAGATAAAAGTTCACCTAGAATATCAAGAAAAAAAACATTCACAACACCCTGGGGAACCTTTATGTATGCTAAGATGCCATTTGGATCGATGAATGCAGGGGAAACATTTCAAAGGGAGATAGATATTGCATTTGTTGAGGAAAAGGAAAAATTTGTTGTAGTATATATGATCACTAGAGTCTTTTCAAAGTCTTACAGGGATCCTATCAAGCACCCAGAAAAGGTATTTTTGAAGTGTAGAAGGTTTTGTTTTTCCTTGAACCCCAAAGAAATAATTTTTTTCATGAAGGAAGGAAAGCTAATAAGACATATTATTTCAAAGGATGGGATTAAAATTGATACTGAAAGGCTAAAATCTATTTTGAAAGTCGACATACCAAGGAATAAAAATGAAATTTAGTCTTTCATTTGGAAATTTAATGTTTTGTGGAGATTCATTCCAAGATTTGCAGAAATTCTAAGAAGTGTAACTAATATGAAGAAGAAATATTGTGATACTAAATGGACCATGGAAACTAAAAACTCTTTTAATGATATTAAAAATGGAAATAACAGAAGCACATGTTTTCATTATCCTGGAATTTTCCAAGGATTTTATTGTCTTTTCATTTGCTTCAAAGCACATTACAGCTGGAGTTTAATTACAGAAAATCAGTACAATGCAGAACAACCTATTTCATTTTTTAGCAAGATATTGAGAGATGCAGTATTGAAGTGTGACATAATGGAAAAGAAATATTATGCATTGATAAAATCCCTAAAGGATTTTAGAGTTTATATTTTTCATTCTCATATTATTGCTTATGTGCCAAACAGTGTTATAAAGAATATCCTCACTCATCCCGATCCAAAAGGGAAGAGAGAAAAATGGATTATAGTTTTGTTGGAATATGATTTGGATATTAATCCCACCAAGTTGGTAAAAGGACAAGGATTGGATAAATTAATGGTTGATGCAAACTGTGAATCCTTGAAGATAAATTTTATGTATAATGTTTCAAGTGGGTCAAACTTAGGATTGAAAGTAATAAAAAATTCTTCTTTGTCTCCTTGGTACAATGATATTTTCTATGTTTTACAGAACTTGGAGGAACCTATAGAATTGATAAAGACTAGAGCCATATCTATGAAGCCGAAAGCAACAAAATTTTGCATTCTGAATCATTATTTGTATTGGATTAAAGACAATGGAGGTATTCTGTTAAATTTCTTACTTGAAAATGAAGCTCAACAAACTATGAACGAATTTCATCAGAGGGTATGTGGAGGCCACTATTCATGGAAGGTAATTGTTAATAAGATTCTACGAGTAGGGTTATATTGGCCTACAAAAAAAAATTATGTATAAAGAGAAGTTCTAGCTTTCCATGAATGTGATATTTTTTATGGAAAAAGAAAATTGATGCCTTTACCTCTCAACCCAATCTCAATAAAAGCATCATTTTAGCAATGGGGGTTATATTTCATTGGAGAGATTAATCCAGCTTCCTCTTACCAGCACAAATGGATCTTAACTACTACATATTATTTCACCATATGGATTGAATCCATACCAACTAGAAGAGCTACAAATGTTGTTATCATTGACTTCCTTGAAAATTACATTCTATCTAGGTTTAGATGTCCCAGGAGGCTTATAAGAGACAATGCACTAGATTTTAAGTCAAATAAACTGATTAATTTTTTCCGTAAGTATCACATAAGTTTGAATCATTCCACATGAATACTAACCTCAAGGGAATGGAATTGTTGAGTCATCAAATAAAATTTTGGTGAGAATTATAAAAGTTGTTGGAAGAAAACAAAAGAGCATGGCACACCAAGCTTAAGTATGCTTTATGGGAAGACATGATAAGTACCAAGAGGGTCATTTGTATGTCACCATTTTAGTTGGAATATGTAGCATAAGTTATATTTCTAGTGTCTTTGGGTTTTCCAATGATGAAATTGCTACAAGAACAAAATGAAGAGCCTAACCACATGCAAAGAAGAATGAATCAAATAATAGAACTTTATGAATTGAGGAAAAAAGCATATGACAGAGTGCAGGTCCTTCAGGTAAAGATGGAGAAAACCTTTGATAGAAGGTGAAAGAAGAGCAATTTCATATTAATGATTTGGTTATGAAATGGGATACAAGAAAAGAGAATAAGCATGGCAAGTTTGATCATATTTCGAAAGTTCCATATATTATTGTTGCATATAAGGGAGATAATTGTTTCATTCTACACAATCAAAATGGGGTTGTAATTAAAGGAGGCCCTGTGAATGGGAGATTTCTGAACCTTTATTTATCTTGAAGGTGATACCATTTTTGTATATTAGTTGTGTGTGTGTGTGTGTGTGTGTGTGTGTGTGTGTGTGTGTGTGTGTGTGTGTGTGTGTATTTGTTGGTTGAAGTTGAGTATGGATGGCAGGTTGAAGGATTTGAAGGATGAAGTTGAAGGACCTAAGATCTCGATATTTAGCATTCTTTAATTTTATGTATAAAAAAAGAAAATAAAAATAAAAAGAGTTACAGTTTTATTTTTAAAGAATAATAACTTATACAAAGGATAGTAGTATTGACACTGGTTTGCAGGTTCTCTTCTACCTTAGAGGGAGGATAGAATCCCTAGTTGGAGCCAGTTGTTAGCACTGCTTTGATAAGAAGGTGAGAATAGGGGTCTTATGTTTGATAATTTGGGGAAATAATTGATTGGGTGTTAGAAAAAGAAATGTGTCATATTCTTCATTGTTCCATACAACCATAGGCTAGAAGAAGAAGGTGGATAAAGTAGTGAATAAGGTGCTTGTGGTACATAATCAAGGCTTCAACGGTTCAAATATGAGAAGTGGAGAGCTTAACGATGGACAGTGGATCCACTGGGGGAAGTTGCGCAATGTAAGAAAAGGTAAGTAATTGGCAGAATGAAAATTGGAAAATGTTAAAGGGTGGATGCGATCAACGACGGGAGATGAAAGGAAAATTAGATCAACAATAGAGAGGAGCTACACACCTGCAACATTCACAGGTGGTGTAACATCCCCAACCCTCCGACCGGCGAAGAGGACGCTACCATACCATTATCTACCTAGGGAAACTAGTCCCATGAACATACACATAAAAATTGAAATGATTTGAACTAAAACATGTATACAGTATCACCATACAACGGAAGAAAAACCATACATTCAAGCATTCAGCATGTTCATTGTAATTCATTAAACATTAAATACAATTGTAGAGATGAAATAGACAAGAATACTTATCTTTGAATGAAGCTCCCTGCAACTAGCTATGTCGTTGCCACGTTCCACCCAACCATAGGCCATTGTGCTCCTTAATATTTCAGCAGCACTGCCACCCTCAAGATGGGCATGATTCCCCATGGAATAAGGAAACTAAGCAGGCTCACACATAGCCAAGGATACACAACTCAGCCAAGCCAACACAGTTTGGTTTATCAGGCCATCAGGGAGCTGGGAAAAGATGACTTCTAAGCTGGTGGGATCACTGAAGAGCTAAGGATACCTACACCAGAACTAGCCTGACTTCTAGGACACCCACACACACCTAACACAAGGAATCAGTCCCTTATCTGCTACACCATCACTCAGGCCCTAAATTCCCTTCCAGTGCTATTCAGGGGTTGTGTAGAAGAAAGCCAACCCTCTAGCTCTATCTATGAGGCTCTCAAACACACCAGATTTATCAAGCATTCTAAGCCTTCATTCCCACTCCAATACAGTCCAAAGACCAACCACTGCATACACACAACAAAATCGAGCAATTCACAGCTCTGGGGAAGAAAAAGGAAACATTACGGTAGCCGCAAATGGTGATACACAACTTTGACTGAGAAAAATGATCTCAGAGTTGTTCTTGGCCCTAACGTGGCCAAAATAAATCAGTAACAACCCACACTAATGGGGGAAAACAATAGCCATGATTTCTCCACTGAAACAACATGAATATACAACTCGGTTGGGAAAGGGGTCAGACGCAATAAACTCTCAACGTGGAGATGGATTCGTATAGACCGACCCAAAAATTGAAGGAAATTGCACACATAGCCAAAATCACAAATGGAATACTAAACTAGTCTTGGTATGCATGCATGAGGACAATATGCATGGCCAATCCATAATCGTGAATGCCCCAAAATGGCTCCCCAGCTCTCTGCGTGAGGGAAAAATCCCAACACCTGTGCATGAGGAGAGAAAAAATGACTGTCTCTATATGAGAATGGGAAAGAATGCAAGAATGGGGTCATATGGTCTCTTCCTACCCACATGAGGGTGAACGAGTCTCCTGGTGGAGTGTGCATGTGGGAAAGGACTGGCAGTCCTGCCACACACTACTGCCCAACTAACATCAGAGGTTTTTAATTTTATAGTTGACTGATTGCAACAAGGAAAGGTGAGTAAGTCAAAAGGGTGGGTGACAACCAAATGGGTTTAACAACTGACACTTGGCTTTTCCCCATTGACCCCAAGGGTTAAATAATTTCCCTCCGTATCCTGAGGAAAATCACGCCCTTTTCATTATGGTTGCATTGACATAGCTGGTTGTGGGTATTTTAAATTAAAATGCATGTTTACATGATGCCATAATTAATATGTGTTGGATAGCACGATATACCATCGACAATGATTTTATTCGCCGTAACATAAACAACCAAATCGATGGTGGGGATTTTTCCTTTAGCTCCTCACCATGATTAATTACAATATATACATCATATACATTTTAATGCAAACGGGGTCAAAACCAGGGTGTTACAAGTGGTATATTGGTCATGAACCAATAGAATTTTTACCACTTTCCATGTGGCGAGTGAAGATTTATTCCCCTGGGTGAAAGGAGATAAAGTAAAGCCACTCCCTGTGATCTTGAAACCACTTGTGCATAATTTTATAAAAATAAAGGGCACATGTTTGCAAAGTATTTGTCTTTTGTGCATTAGAAGGAACGTACTTGCGACCTATGGAAGCCAAGTCAGATAATACACCTTTCCAGCTGCCAGCATCCACATAGGCCACATAGATAACTCGCCAGAATTGTTTAAAATGGAAGGTGAAAGGGAGGTCGAAACACAGGTCCATGAATTTGGTAAACTAAAGGATATTTTTTAGGATAGGGATGGTGACATTTTTTATACTATGATTTCCTTTGGTCTAGTCCATGAGTTAAAAAACAAATTCCAATCCTTGAAATAACAAGGATTCGGCCTACATGGTGTCCACATGTCTCAGTTCCACCCTTTGTGTCTATACCAAGCCCTAAATTTTCCGTATTTTATAACCCAATGTGCATCTAATTACTCCCATTCTGAGCATGTTGTAATGGATTCAACTAGGTCTAAGATAATTTTCCTTATTAATGCTTTAGTTATCAGAGAGTTGGTTGAAGTACCCATGTCATTTACTTTGAACCGGGAAGATTTCATTGAAGAAAACCTAATTGAGCAGTTTAGACATGCTGTTGTAGAAGAGAAACACGTTTTTTACTCCAAAATCCTAAAACTTGATGTCTATTTTGCAGATGAACCCTTTCCTTTTGATACCAACATGTTCAATAAAGAGTCTCAATTGGTCATGTCATTGCTCAATCAATTTTTAGGGCTGGAAACTGATAGGTTTGTCACGGAGCTTGTATTGAGACTATGGTTTAAAATGAGCATGTGTCAATCTGAGTCAGAGACAAGTCAGTTACCTTGTCTTAAATTTGATGAATTCCTGGCTGAAAATATTCATTCGCAGCTAGTGAATTTCGACACAGCGAGACACTTCAGATCCCAGTCTTACCTGGTCATGAGATTTCTATTCTTTAATAAAGAAAACTTGCATTTTCCATAGATATTGTTTACTTCATAAATCAAGAACAACACCTTCAGCTGTATGAATCTCATAATGGCATATATATATAGAATAATGCTTTAGAATAGATTTCCTATAGTTCTTCCAGAAATGGAAGAAATGTTGTAGTTTTCTCCAGATAGAAGGGTTGGGGATTGGTTCCTACTAAAGGAACATACAATTATTAGAGTGTATGGTTTTGTTCATGAACCATATACTCTACCAACATTTTTAGCACCCAATATTTTTTCTCTAGATTCATTAGACATAAATTAATTGTAGAAAATCAACATTTTCTAAGCTTCAGAAAGGCTTCATAAATCAAGTTTCATTTGATGGTAGGTCCATTCATCAACAAAAATAACGCTTCTATCCTAGTGGTTGAAGGCCTGTTGCAGGATATGAATTTCATGAAGGCCACTAAAATCCATTATGATCCACATCATATCATTTATCGAAGGAGGAAGCAGGATAAAAATAAAACATTTGAGCATCAAGAGATAGAAGGAATAGCTGATAGAGATAACATGATGGACTATCAGTCAGATGTGGAGGATTCGGGAGGTTTACAAGAAAATCCTTCTACAAAAATGAAAGAAACAACAATGATTGTTCCAACTCCTAGCAATATTGAAATAATTGGTAAGAGAAGTTTCTAAGAGGCTATGGAGGTTGAAGAGGATGACTTAGAAGCATCAAAGAGATAGAAGATAGAGTTATAGAAAGAGACGGTTTAGCTTGGGAGTAAGAAAATGAAAGAGAAATTCCAAGTCCTAGCTTTTGAGGTTCAAGAATATAGTTTTTTCGAGACATGAGAGGGGGGATCAAGTGATCAATTCAAGTCCAAGAATGATTTATATTATAGATATAGGAAAGAGAAGAATTTTTCTTCAAAAGAATATTTAAATATTTATCCCAAAGTAAGAAACATTTCATATAAGGAGGTTCCATTGGTTACTCTCAAGGACCATGTCAAAAATACACTAAAATAGCAGTAACTACCCAAAATAGAGTTGCATAAATGAGGCTTAATCTGCAGAAGATCCCAGTGCCTGATAAAAATCATTTACACAAGCAAACTAGGGAGGTCATTTATACTGATCTAATGAAAGCTACATTAAAATTAGCAAAGTTACAAACTACATTATCCAAGATAGAAGGTCATTTGAACCTGGAGAAGGTAGAAAATAAAATACATCAACAAAAGATTAAGAAGGTTCAAGGTGATATTTTGACTATGGATAGTGAGGTGGATAAAGGACAGGCTACTAAGAATATTTTAGCTGAAAAAGAGAGCACTATCCAGTTGTTGAAAAAGAAGCTCAAGATTCCATCCACTTAGTTGATTTAGTCATTATCCTAGGAATTAAATGAGTCATTATCCCAGGATTTAAATGATTGTAAGGCTAAATTGTTGAAGCTTGTTGGAGAACAAATCCAATATGAAAAGGAAAAAGGTTTCCTTGTAGAAAAATTTGATGTTTTGAATGAAAATCAGTTGGCTTTGGAGAAGGAGAGAGAGGAGAAACAAAAAGATAAAATAAAGGAAACATATCAGCCAAGTACAGAAGCAAATACTGAAGTCGTTGTCTAAGCAGTGTCACAAGTTAGCTTGAGATATGAAGAGATAAAGAGTATGAAAACAGAAAATAAAAAGTTGGATGTAATAATTAAAACGAAGGAAGAAGAAAGAAAACAATTTGAGAATAAGATTAAGCAGCTGCTGGATAGAAATAACAAGTTAGGAAAACAACTTTCAAGATAGTTTCTAGTACAAGGTGTCATCCATTGTACATCCCCGACCCTCTGACCGACGAAGAGGAAGCTACTAACACCAATCAAATGGGTAAACAACCCCATGAAGATGAACAGGGATAAATGCTGATGTTAAAAACTTAAACATAATACATACCAAGATGCATAATCCATCATACAAGGATACATAGCTACTCAACATTCAGCGGAAACAAACATATACATTCCAGCATTCAACATGTTCATCATTTCTCATGAAACAGTAGATATAATTGTAGAGATGAAATAGTCAGGAGTACTTATATTTTAATGAAGAACTCGCCCCGCAACCAGCTACGTCGCTGCAATGTTCCACCCAACCATAGGTCAGCGTGCTCATCAATCTCTCAGCAACACTGCCACCCCCGAGCTAGGTATGATTCCTCAAGGAATAAGGGTCAATGCAGGCTTACACATAGCCAAGGTACACAAATCAGCCAAACCCACACAGTAGGGTTCATCAGGCCGTCAAGCAGCTGGGAAAGACTAAATGCTAAGCTGGTGTCCTCAAACACCAGTTTTCTCAAGCATACCCAGCCTCTAATCCCACTCTCAACAGTCTCAAAACCAACCACTGCATACCGCAACAAAACAACCCATTCACAGCTCTATGAAGAAGGAAAAGACAACCGAATGACAATCCCAAACAAAAGGTGAAACACAGTTCAGGTCCAACCACACTCTAGAGTTGTTCTTGGCCCTAGCATGGCCAAAACAACTCAGCAACAATCCCCAAAGGACATCTGTTGCCTCAGCAACCAAGAAGCAACCCAAAACCAGGGTGAATTGATAACCCAAACTCACAATGAAAACTATGGCAACCTTACACAGTCCCAAAATAGGGAAGAAGTCTGATTCTCAATCTTGGGAAAAAGGAGGACATAAACACAGACCACAATCTGATGAGGAAACGATGAGAACCTTACACAGTCCCAAAACAAGGGAGAAGAAAAACTCCCAGCATAGACAAGGGAAAACTCAGCCAATGGATGTGGAGATCAGCAGTCGTCCAACATCCATGAGCCCACAGCACACAATTCTTTAATGCAATCACTAAAGAAAGTTGCATAAACAAGAATGGGGAAAGAACCGATTCTCCATCAATCTATGCGTGAGGAATATTAACTGCCCCCCTACGTGAGAGTGAACAACTCCACCTATGCGTGAGGGTGAGCCAACAATGGAGAGAATGGTGGTGGTGGTTTTGCTTGCCAACGTGAGGTCAACCTGCTGGTGGAGTGTGCATGTGGGCAAGGACTGACAGTCTGCCACACTCCAGTCCCAACCATAACTGCCTCAACTACTCAACAAAACATTAAAGTGGTAGTTTGATAAGACAAGGAAAGATGGCAAATCAAACAGGGTGGTGACACATGGATTTCCCCCCCATGATTCAAGGTTCATCATTCCCCCCCCCCTTTTCCTTTGGAATCATGCCATTTTCATTTTAACGTTGCACCGTCGTAGCTGGCTGTAGGTTTATTTTAATTGATGTGTGTATTTACATGATTCCAAACTATAATGTGCCAGATAGCACGATATACCATCGACAACTATCCCTATTTCCGAAACATACACAACCAAATCGATGGTGGGGCTTTTTCCTTTAGCTCCTCACCACGATTAATTAAAATATATACATCATGTATCTTTAATGCAAATGGGTCAAAACAGGGGTGTTACATTCCCCCCCCCCCTTGGAATAACACCGTCCTCGGTGTTCCAATACATAGGAATACATATACAATTTGCACATCCAAAATTTCAAAATTTTGCAGATCTATCCCACATTCAATTATTTACTTTGACCATTTAGGACCAAGCCCCCTCGGCTTCCACGAACTTCTCCTACTAGTTCTTGGCTTTCAGCTTATCCCAAAGTCTAGGAACTTTGTGGTTGTTTCCCTCTTTATGTTCCCTCGTTGGGCAGTCCCGGCGTAAATGATGTCCTCCGCATCCCCAGCATTTCACTGGCTGCTTCATCTTTACCTACTCAATTTCCTTTGAATCTTCATGCCTGGACCATTTCTTAATGGGTCACTTGGACGAATGTCCCATCACTGATCCACCTTCCTTTCCTTTGTCGATTGCTCCCATAAGGATTTTCACCTCCCTTTACAAACCAATAGAGTCTTGCAAAATTTGGTGGTTCATTTCATTCTGCCTTTTCTGTATCTTGAGCATCTCCCCAAGATTTTCTTGGGTTCTGGCAATCATTTGAAGGAGACTTCTAGCCAAGTCCAGCAACTTTTGATCTGCTGCCATGATCAATGTGCACCACCGGGTTTCACTTTTCCCACCTGTGAAATGCACCATTGAAATTCTGTCATGCCAAGCATAATATAGACATTAAAATCAATTAGTTAATTACCCAATTGGCATGACAGTCCAAGTCTCATCAAGGAGACTTTCATATTTTCCATGCCTTCCCAATAGGCACACGAGCTCATTCATGTCCATTCTTGGGCAAGGAATTAACTATTCCAACATTCACAATTTACTTTACGCAAATACACACATTCCATTTTTAGTCATACATGCATTCAACCGTCTTTTGTTTTCACAATGCATAAATATAAATATATATATATATATATATATATATATATAATCAAAAGGGCAAAAGAGAGCAGCAATATTTTTTCCCCTCTTTGTTTTGTTCCATCCTAGAACCCACACCACCTCTGTGGTTTTTCATGGTCTTAGCCTCTTTCACTTCACCGTGAATGATGGACCAATCCCTCTTGGTCATGACACTTAGTGTCTCCAGTCCATTCCAGACCTCTAAACCATGGAGCCTCCCCACATGGTTTTCCTCGGCTGCTAGGAACTTCACAGTCTCACTAGCACCTTTTTCATTACCACTCATTCTGAGCTCTCCAGGACAGTCACATGTCCACATGCACCCCTAGGGTGCTCTCATAGTCCTCGCTCCCAGCGATACCTATATCCAAACATTGAATAGATTCACATGTTTAGTTTATTCTCATTGGTTTTATCTCTAGAACAAGAGCTTAAGACATCATAACCAAATCATATACACATGTACATTCATAAGCAAAATAATCCAATACTTATCTGTATTGTGCGTTTCCTCGTTGGTCCACAAGATCCTGCTTCGCTTTGCAAGCCTTGGGATCGCCTATGGACTTGGATGTTAGGTCAGTACGCAGGATGCTCCACAACATCAAATAATTAATGTCCATCTAGTACACCCTCATGTCGACTGGGCTTGGAACTTTACCACGACCATTTCCAGGTCCAGGATCTACTATGGATCCCCAGGCATATAATAGCCCAACATACACTTATATCAACAATAATACATACACTTATATCAACAATAATGCACACTTTCATCAGCAATAACCCTTACTCCGCAACCCCTCACAACAACCATTTGCCTTTTCTCTTTAGGGTGCAACACCCAACTGCATCTATTTAGCCTGTCAACACAAGCAATTAAAGAAAACTCATCAGCATTATTGCTCTAAAACTATAACCATATTTCATATCATTCACTATCAAGTATTGAGACACCAGGAGTGCGTCCACTCCCTAGGGTGTAGTCAATATTGAAAACCCTTTCATGACTCGACATCGAAAAAGTGTGCACCCTTTCTCAGTGTGTGCATGTAGGCCCTATTCATACTCAAGAAATCAGTCATCATGGAAATAAAATCAAAACATGTTTTGCATATGGAATTTTAATAATTTGACATGCATATTCTTTGCAAGGGTCACATAACACTTATCCATTTGCCGACACAGTATTCCTTCGTTAAGGAGGAATGGGGCTCCCTTCTCTGAGTTGATAGTCCCTCGGTTAGCCATCCCAACTCCTTTTTACATTTCATATCCATAGATGTCTTACCGACATAATCTATACCATCTCACTCATGTTGCTTACCAAACATGTAGTGCAGATGAGACATTTCCAAAATGTCCGATGGAGTTTCACCCGAAACCCATTTCCAAGGTAAGGGAAAACCTTCCAATGAATTTTGGCTCCTGCAGGCCATCACACATGATCTTCCTGCCGTGTGTACCCCTGGCACATTCATCAAATAGCCAAACAGTCAATCATTATCTTATAATACAATACAAATTGATTGTTCCATAACCAAGCAATGACATTAGTAATCAAATTCATTAGGAATTTTCAATTCTGTCTACTACAGAAATTAGTTTGCTTGGCAATGAGGTGATCCTCAATTGTGGGTCTCTTGTAAGCAGCACCACTATGCCCATTATAATTTTATGCTTACTAGCATAATAGGAATACCCACTTACAATGCATTCTCTTGACACAATCTTATGCAAGCCAATAGTGATTAGTAGTTGTCAGCAATTTCTTAAAACCTAAATTCACAATTCAAATTTAACAACCCATTATGCATACCAACTATTTTCACCGCCATGAGACTCTTCTCATAAGGTTTGGCTCTTTCACATGGTAGATTTCGGTCTTTGTCATGGTCTTACCCTCGTTTCCATGCTCTAAATAATCTACCTAAAACCTGAGCTTCAATCAACCAGACACTTGGTAAGTCTGGATGCATATAACTTTTTTCATTGCTACAACAATCACTGAAGCATTTTCAGAATTTATAAAATTCAAATACTTCCAGTTGTTAATCACATAAATATTACCAAAACTCATTTACTTCACGCAATCATTATCATACTTTAAATTACAGGGTACAGTCACACCATTCATGTAATTTAAATGAAATGTTTAGATACTCCTTACTTCACAAGCGTATCATTTGTACCACCTTTCTCTTCCATAGAGCATTTCTGGCAACCAATGGATCATGACTACCCTCTTCATGCACTTACTATCCTGCATTCATAACAGCCTTTGAAATGGTTCCAGAATTGTCATCAATCCATCATTTCAGCCATTAGTTATTCATAATATAATAGGAACTATCTCAAGGAATTCATGTAATGCATCACAACTTTTGCACCCATACTTATGTAATTAGTTACTCACACCCTTCATATGCATACATTCAATGCATAGCTACAAGATTTATAAAATATTTTAATGCATACCCACTCAATGCTACCTTGCATCGATTCAAGACTACTATGCATTCACACATATCATGCATGGCCTAACCATGACTTCTTCATATAGGATGCATGACTATAATCAAGATCATCAGTACTTACTTTCCTTGGGCTACTAGGATATATACAGGCATGACACATTTCTATATGGATGTAGTATAACATTCAAATATCCATATGGTATGAGGTCTCTTACATTTACCACTCCATGGAATTTGTCATAATGAAACTCTTACCTTCATGGGTCCTACTTACACCGTGGCATGACCAATTTGGTTGGTATTTTGCAGGAGATTGTAGAATTTGCTTAGCAACTTTTTTTATGGACTTGTTCCCTCATCCCTTTCTTCAGAGGGTTGCTAGTCACATTCGTCAACATCAGCAACATATTCAGCCAGGTCCATGTCGTCGTTGGTTTTTCCACTAATGCCAACACCAATGCAATAACTATCATTAGTGGTTCATTATAAATGTATAATCCTCAATATCCTACGTATGCAAAGCATATCCTCATACATTTCAGGTATAAAACTTAGGAAATGTAGTTATAATCAGCAAGATAGGGTTTAAGGAAACTTCCCTTCTAAAGTCCCACATCCTCACATGGAACTCCTCTTCCACATAGCAGCTGGTTTGAATTCATGGTCTTGCTACCTCTAGGCATGCAATCCTTGGATTTGTCCATATTAACAGCAACACATTTCTTTTTCAAACAATCACTAGTACCTTGCTGCTACGCATTCAAACTCTGGTGATTCTCCTTTGTTCCCTGCTGAATAAGCTTTCCAATGCCTATCCACATGCTTCATTCTAACCTCGGGTGTGAAAACCACACCACTTCAAATATATTTTAGTCAGGAATGTTAACTTTTAGTCACCTAGGGTTTTCTTCCTTTTTAGTACTGAAACTGCTGAAAACCCCAATGAGAAATTCACTGCAAAACCCGCTGGAGCACTAGCTGGAATTTGCTGAAAATTCCACTGCAAATAGTTGAAAGCCGCTTGAAAAATCCACTTGAAACCGCAATTTTTCTTTCTCCCTATTGGGTCTCATCCCATCTAAAACTCCGACACTTTGGTGATCTAAGCAACAAATTTCTCCCGCGCTCATCGACGGCCCTAACAACAATAATTTCCCACTGCATCGGCGGCTTCCTCAGCTAAAGTTTTTCCGCAGTATCAGCGATCCAAACCACAATCCTTTGGGTGGATAGTTCTTTAGGTAGCCGCAACTACGGCAAACAAACCGACTGTGGGTTCCGCAGACCATACAACTCATCGGCAGTCTCATCAACTGATTTTCGACGATCAGATCCACTAGTCTTCCCCATCGTACCGGCGATTCAAACAACAAATCCTTTCCACTGCGTCAGTGACCAGAACCACTATCATTGGGTGGATAGTTCCTTAGGCATCCACAACGTCTAAAAGTGTTCTTACTTTGGTTTCTGCGGGAAGACATCTAGACTTCCGATTGGCGATGTCAACTACTGCTCATCGGGCGTTTCGACAGTCAAAACTTCTAAGTTCTTTCGCTGCATCGGCGAGTTACTCGTCTGATTCTTTTCACTACATTGGCCTGCAATGGTCTATTATCCCGCGTCTGATTGGAAATAGCATAACCTGTTAGTCGCCCAGCTTTCTGCAACGACATCCAATAATCTCCTTAAGTCTTCCGTAGCCATAAGTCTATCGACAGTCGAAAGCACTAATCACTGCGGCATCGACGGTTGAAGCCTCTATCCGTCAGAAGGATAGTTCACTGGCTAGCCGCAATTGTGGACGTTCAATCCACTAACTTCATCCGATGGCCGACGACGCCAGGACTTAGAGAAATTTTTGAATTTTTCTCTTTAGTCTTCCTTTTTGCCGCTTGATCGACTCAATCCTCTTCTTTTCATTGGCGAAATAGTTCCATCAGCAGCCGCAACGACATCCCACTATCTTCGATCTTCTTCTGATTGGCGGCCCAATCCGCTAATGCTTTCTGATGGGAGAACTAATTTTGACTGGCATCAGCAGTTGAAGCCTTTCCCTGTCAAAATACTAGTGCTCTAGGATTCCGAAATGGCGGGCGCACGAACCACTAACTTCTGCCGATCCAAATAGCTAATTTTCACTGATGTATCGGCTTGGACTTCTTCTAAATTTCTCCTATTGAATCTCCTAACTCCTCTGCCTCTTATCGGCGCCTCGAACAACTAAGTTTTGCCGACATATCGGCGGCCTTTGGCTAATTCCCTCCGCAACTGCAGCTCCGGTTTCCACTGTTTTCTGTCGATGATTTCAACACTTAAACCAAATTTCGAAACTTTCTTACTGTCGGCAATCGAAACCACTAACACTACTGCATCGATGTTTTAGTCCCTACATAAGCCACAATGGCAAACTAACAAACTGCTAAATTATTCCATGGTGTCGACGAACCCAACATCTATTTTCAGTTGACGGCCCCAGCAGTCCGAACAGCTAAATTTTGTTAAAACCGAAGTCAATATTGGGCATTTCTTCCACTACATCGAGCCGGTGTTTCGGCGGCCTTCGCCTGATCTTCGCCGAAACTATGGTTCCCACATCCACTAAATTCCGCCGGTAGCTGACGAAAACTTAGAAAATTTTCTCGCAATTTTTCTTCCAACTGTCCTCCGTCGGGTGCGTTTCCACCTAGCTCTCCGCTGCATTGGAAGTCCTTCCCACTAAGTTTTCCGATGAACCGACAGTTCAGCCACTTAGACAAATTTGTGAATTTTCTTGTCATCCACCGATTTCTTCTAGGCAGAAGGCAACATGCCTCTGCTAACTGGTTATTCATGGCCCATAAAGGCCCATGCTGCAACTTGCAAGCTCTGTCATTACATCTTCATGGCCCATTTAGGCCCATGCTGCAACCTTTGCTCTGATACCACTCTGTAACGTCCCCGACCCTCTGACCAGCGAAGAGGGCAGTACTAACACCAATCAAATGGGCAAACAGCCCCATGAAGATGAACAGGGATAAATGCTGATATTAAAAACTTAAACATAATACATACCAAGATGCATAATCTATCATACAAGGATACATAGTTACTCAACATTTAGCGAAAACAAACATATACATTCCAGTATTCAACATGTTCATCATTTCTCATGAAACAGTAGATATAATTGCAGAGATGAAATAGTCAGGAGTACTTATCTTTTAATGAAGAACTTGCCCCGCAACCAGCTATGTCGCTGCAACGTTCCACCCAACCATAGGATAGCATGCTCATCAATCTCTCAGCAACACTGCCACCCCCAAGCTGGGCATGATTCCTCAAGGAATAAGGGTCAATGCAGGATTACACATAGCCAAGGTACACAAATCAGCCAAACCCACACAGTAGGGTTCACCAGGCAATCAAGGAGCTAGGAAAGACTAAATGCTAAGCTGGTGGCCTCAAACACCAGTTTTCTCAAGCATACCCAGCCTCTAATCCCACTCTCAACAGTTAGAAGACCAACCAATGCATACCGCAGCAAAACAACCCATTCACAGCTCTGTGAAGAAGGCAAAGACAATCGGGTGACAATCCCAAACAAAAGGTGAAACATAGTTCAGGTCCAACCACACTCCAGAGTTGTTCTTGGCCCTAGCATGGCCAAAACAACTTAGCAACAATCCCCAAAGGACATATGTTGCCTCAGCAACCAAGAAGCAACCCAAAACCAGGGTGAATCGATAGCCCAAACTCACAATGAAAACTATGGCAACCTTACACAGTCCCAAAATAGGGGAGAAGTCTGATTCTCAATCTTGGGAAAAAGGAGGACATAAACGTAGACCATAATTTGATGAGGAAACGACGAGAACCTTACACAGTCCCAAAACAGGGGAGAAGAAAAACTCCCAGCATAGACAAGGGAAAACTCAGCCAGCGGATGTGGAAATCAGTAGTCGTCTAGCATCCATGAGCCCACAACACACAATTCCTCAATGCAATCACTAAAAAAAGTTGCACAAACAAGAATGGGGAAAGGACCGATTCTCCATCAATCTATGCGTGAGGAAGATTAACCGGCCCCCTGTGTGTCCCTGCGTGAGAGTGAACAACTCCACCTATGCGTGAGGGTGAGCCAACAATGGAGAGAATGGTGGTGGTGGTTTTGCTTGCCAACGTGAGGTCAACCTGCTGGTGGAGTGTGCCTATGGGAAAGGACTGACAGTCCTGCCACACTCCACTCCTAGCCATAACTGCCTCAACTACTCAACAAAACATTAAAGTGGTAGTTGGATAAGACAAGGAAAGATGGAAAATCAAATAGGGTGGTGACACATGGATTTCCCCCATGACTCAAGGTTCATGATTCCCCCCCCCCCTTATCCTTTGGAATCATGCCCTTTTCATTTTAATGTTGCACCGTCGTAGCTGGTTGTAGGTTTATTTTAATTGATGTGCGTATTTACATGATGCCAAACTATAATGTGTCGGATAGCACGATATACCATTGGAAACTATCCCTATTGCCTAAACATACACAACCAAATCGATGGTGGGGCTTTTGCCTTTAGCTCCTCACCACGATTAATTACAATATATACATCATGTATCTTTAATGCAAAACGGGTCATAACCGGGGTGTTACATCCATCTCCTTTGGGACATGATTATTGCAGAAGAAACAAAAATAAGGCCTTATTTAAATTATATCAAGGATAACGAGATGGTGATCAATGTGACTAGACAAATTTATACAACTGTAAAAGAGGCTTTTGATAGAAAATCAATGGATACAACTAGAAGCACTATAAATTTTCTCAATACTTTGTTTGAAGAGGAATTGAGAACAATGGGCATCAAATACATAATCACAATAATAACTTGGGCCATAAACATTATTGGAAAACATCAACACATTGATATTGTCCAAGCAAAGGTATACATAATGTTGCATCAGGTGAAATATTTCAAAGGCATATTTATAAAATTATTATAGAAAGTCCTACCTCCTTTTTGGGATGAAGATGGAAAGTTGACTTCTCATCGTTAATATCAGGACTTTCTAGTTAAATCCAGGTTAGATCATAAGAAGTTTGAAGATATGACTCAATCCTTGTTAGGAAATGTCATATTTGATAAGTTGGTTGTGGACTTTGAATTGGTAAATTCATTCAGGACAATTGGGCCCCAGCTGCCAGGCTATTTCTTATGTGGATCATGTAAAGCTAAGGGTATTGGACAAAGAGATGGAAAATCTAAAAATTCCCTCTGGAGATTAGTGGAATACTATAGAAAATTTTGGAAAAATGAAATACAGGTTGCATCAGTGAAAATTTAATTTCAAGGCTTAAGATGGAGATATGACAAGCATTATTTCAACAAAATGTTAAAATATTTTCTAGTAATTTATGAATATGTAGTTTGTTTAGGTTATTGGAGAAATGTAATAAGGAAATTACAAATTCCTACCTTTAGAATAGAGGTAGTTAGGGATCATCTCGAGGAGAATTTTGATGTATAAAAACATATTTTGTAATGGAATTAGGGTTGGAACCCATGAGAAAAACTCATTTTTGTAATAGATCTTTCAACTTAATAAAATTACAGAGCCAAGTAGGCATTTTTATGTATCATAGATTCTCATGTTGTTCTTTTTGTAGTCGGTACTTCCTTTTTCTTATGTGAATGTGCTTCATGTTATTCCTTCCCATTGTCTTATCTCTCATACTTGAATAAGTGTATATTGAATCGAAATTCATAATTATATCCTCTGGTTCTTTTATTTCAAGTATTCACAAACATAATTCTTCTAAAGTTGATATTGGGTTCATCTTTTGATGCCCATGTTAATGGACTATTCATTTTTCTTCCCTATCACCAGAAAAACAATAAATCGATTATAAAAGAGTGATTATCCTACCTATGTGAATAAACTTCATTGAAAAGCACTGTACTTCACTGTAACTCATGATTTTGACTCCATGCCCAATGATACCCACATGTTTCATCATTTACAGTAATTAAACCCGTTTCTTTAAATATATATCTGGCCTTTGTATTTATGTTTTAGAGATCCCTCTATGGTAGGAAAGAAGCCAACTTTCTTCCTAAAGAGTGGTTTGTAAGGTTACCTTGAAACTATCCTTCCACAACAAAAGGATAAAATTCCAAGTGATAACACCTCTCTCTATTTTTCTTGTGCATACTTGTGAGAAATATCTTGTAGCTATATATTTATCCTATGTTTCCACATGGTATTAGAGCCTCAATTTCTACATGGTATCGGAGAATGAGGTTGCTCAATCTACAAATATCTACATTATACCGTAGCTTTCATATTGTTAAGTTCTGCAAAGTTAAGGAGCTATTAGTACTCTACATTAGAGTGCATCCAACATCCTATCCCTCTTTGAAGAAGAGCTTGATATGGGCTTACAAGTATTTCTCCTAGTTTATATTGGTGCAAGTTGCAAAGAGCGTCTCCAGGAGCGCAAAAACAACTAAGCATGGATTCCTCTTCATATATGATCCTAACTCCCTTTAACTATCATGAATGGAAGGCCAACCATTATGAGAATTTTGAGGTCTAAAATAGGACTCATAAGAGATATAATAAAATATTGTAAGTTTTTCATTTTGTGGGGAAGGTATTTTACAACTTACCTTTTGCAGTTCAATTCATTCAACTATGGTTAAGTTAAAATGAAAATATGTGCTAAAATAAATTTAATTGAAAATAATCTTTGATATGAGTAAAAACATGAATACTTTTGAATGCATAAATGTACTAAAATAAAGTACTCATAAAATAAAATAAAGTTAAACATTTTAGTTTTAAATTCTAAACATAAATTAAACTTTTGTAAATAAATTATAAATTATACTTATTTAAAATAAGTTACATTACTAACTATTTATTTTATATATTTAAACATTTAATATAAAACTTTAATATTTATTCTTTAATTAAATATAACATCATATATTATATTAAAATATAATATAATATATATTATAATTATTATAATATAAAATAATAGTTATAATATATATTTTATTGTAATTTGATATATGACCATTTATATAAACATGTAATATATGTGACTTTATATTATATAATAATAAAAAAACATAAAATCTTTAATTAAATATAACATTATATATTATATTAAAATATAATTTAATATATATTATTATTATTATATTAATTATAATATATATCATGTTATATATAATATAATATATAACCGTTTATATAAATGCATAATAGATGTGACTTTATATTATAATGAAAAGACAACATAAAAAATGGATTATATTATATAACTTGAGATGTTGCTTTATGTTATATATTATATGTATTATATATCTCATTATAAAAGTTAGAATATATGACAAAAGTTATAATAGATAATCTAATATAATATGTAATAATTTTATTGTGTTATAGAGTTTTATATATAAAATAAAATTTATCTATTATAAAAAATTTAAAAAGTATTAAGTTATGATTTTATTTTTGAATTTATCTTTGACTTTTCATTAATAATATACTTTTATTTTTTTAAATTACTTTAAAGATTAAGTGTTTTAAAAGTACTAATTACATAAATATTATATTTGAAAGTAATTTATGAGTATTTTTCCCATTATTAGTATGGTTAACCATGAATTTTCATCCACCATTTAGATTTTGACAAGTAAGCAACTTTAACTCAAGCAATGCCACATCAACTATAATGGCTGATGTCATTCTCTAGAATTTGATTGGTTCTTGTAAAGTTGATTTTGATAGTACATTTTTTTGTTTTGAGACCAATTTTTTTCCTCAAAATTTCCCTACTGATTGGCATTATATTGTGTAGTAAGGGACTCTATAGAGTTTCTTTGACTTTAAAGAATTAGCCCAATGTTGTTGTTGAGAAAGATAAGTGGCATAATAGGTTGGATGAAGCCTATGGATTGCTTTGTCTCTAAATTTATCCCCATCTTGTTTTTCATCTTGATGGTTTGACCACTCCAAACCAAGTATGTACTGAACTTGAGTCTCTCTTTGGAGTACAAGATGAGATAAGAGTGCATCAGTTGGACAATGAGTTATTCTCATTAAGTCCAAGTAGTTTTGACTCCATTTAAGCGTTCTCCACCAAATTCAAGTCACTTGTTCTATTGCTCAAACAATGTGCAATTGAGAAGAAGGGAGATCAATTGATTCTTTCCATTCTTTCAAAATTGGGTCTCGAATACTCAGTTTTTTTTGTTAACTTTTCATGCTACTAAGATTGCTATTTCGAATTGGAAAATGTCTTCTTTGAGTACATTCTTTGATTCACTGATAAAAGAGAAGGATACATTTATCCAGATGGGAGCTCTTAGAATCTCGAAGGGTAAGGACCATTCGCTTATAGTTCAAGGAAGTAAGAATGAAAAGTCAAAAGGGAAGCAAATAGTGAAAGAGAAGAAGCCAAAGTCAGATAATGAAGATGAAGGATCAAATCCTACTGATGAAGGTTTGAATTCAAAGAAGAAAGGGAGCACATCCAAGTGCTCTTATTGCAACAAGGGTTTTCAGTCAGAGAAGAAATGTTTCAAGAATAAGATGGACATCATGTGGCAGTTTCTTGAGAAGCATAACATTGATGTACCCGATGAACTAGAGAAGCCTCTCGAATCCTCAGAACATTGTCACTGTGCGCAGTACCAAGGTAATAAAAATTATGCCTTGAGTGTCAAAGCTAAATAATTTTCTCAAATATCTATTATAGATTCATTCTCTGATATATCAGAATCATAAATATCAATTCCTTTCTTGGATAAATCACATATCAGCCCACTAGATCCATCCTCCAATGATTGTGTCTTTTCAATAGATCCTGACTTGTCTTTAACCAGCACTTTCTCACTCCATTCAAATGATTATGAATATGATTTGGAAGTAACTTTGCAATTTTAAATGTAGGTTATGACATCATCCATACCAATTACCCATCCTCTGAATACTCCTAATACTATATAAACCTCAACTTCACTAGTTGATTCCTTATTGGATTCTTATGCAATTTTACTTATTTATGTCGGTTTTAACTCTTGTCTATTTTTTATTGGTTGGTTATCCATGACATTTTTCATCTTTCAAATTATTTTACACATGTTCGGATCTGTTCTAAGCATATACGTTTCATATTTCAAGTCCATTTATCTTTCATATTTATTCATCCATCAGTTTTACCGAGTTGCTCATCATTTTCCTACTATGGACCTATATATTCATGGAGACACTATACCTATGGTCTTTGCTACTCCATATGATAATAATTTTGATATTTCAAAGTCTCTTCAGCCTCATTTCATAATTGGTAAGGTTCTACAACAATTTGAAAGGAACATACATGGTCCATTTCACCATTTTGTAGCTATACAAGGAACTAATTGTATTGAATTTTTTACTCTTTGGGAAATAAGTATGCATATATATATATCTTTTCTTTTTCAGATTATGTTTTAATATCATAGTATGTTATCAGCAAGAAGCATTCATATAATACTCCTCCTTCATCAGATGATGAGCTACAAGGAGCCTCTCCTCTTCTTTTTTACAAATACAACACTCTAGCGCATGATCATGGAGTTCACAACTTCTTCATCAAGTTCTTCCACCAAAAGAAGTTAAGTCATCTCATTCAAGTGAATAAAAAGACATAATGAATACATGTTGCTCATTTTGTGCCTTTTTCTTTATTAAGGGAGGATTTTCCCCATGTAGTTTTGCCTCTTTCCTTAGTGTTCTAGACAAAATAATTGTAAAGGGTGACCATAGCCTTGTTGTTGGGCCCTATATACATCTATAATTCACATTATTTCATATACTGCATCATAAATTCAGACTTAAAGGGGTTGTTAGAATATTATAAAACCACTACATATGCAAGATATAAATAATTAATCATTTATGGTTAATTTCCTATATTTTAGACTAGGTAGTTGGCCTCCACTTGCACCACTTGGTCAAAAATTTCCATATATACCCCGAGAGCGCCTTTATATTGATTATGGTTAGATTCTTCCATCTTTATTGACTTCCCAAAATAGAAAATGCACCTTCCTTTGTTTTCTACTATCACGTCCCCTCCCCTCTACTCGTCGAGGAGAGGACGCCACTCACTGCTAATGTCTAACAAACCGAGGATCTAGCCCCATGAACATAAACAATAATGCATTGAAATAAAAGACATGTACAGATGCATAAGACATGTAAATCTACAATGGAAGAAAATACATTTCAACACATTCATCATATTCATAATAATTCATTAAACAAATACATTGCAGGATAAATACAGAAAATACAAGAGAGCACTTATATTATAAATGAGTTGTCCCATAACTAGCTAGGTCGCTACAACGTTCCACCCAACCATAGGCTAGTGTGCTCATCAATATCTCAGCACCAGTGCCACCCCTGGAATCAGCATGATTTCCACAAGGAACTAGGGAACATCAGTCTCACACATAGCCAAATACATACCAAGGTTCAGCCAATCCAATCTACAGTTAGGTTTATTAGGCTAATTTCTAAGGGAGAATTTCTAAGCTAGTGAGCTCAACCACAAAGTTATGGACACCTGCACCAGATCTATCTATATTAGAATCCATAATACCTACACACCCAACACAAGGAAGTATTCCCTTAACTGCTACACAGTCCCTCAGGCCATACCTTCCCTTCCAATGCTCTTTAGGGTGTGCATAGAATATTTTCTATCCCCTCTTGATATGTCTATGAGGTTCCTCTCTTCACTAGGTTTATCAAGCAAATTCTAGGCCTCTTCCACTCCTAATTCTTCCAGACCAAAACAGGGATGCACATAATAGAAAAATACAAATGATGGGCATAAATAAAAATGTTTTGTAACCCAAAATGGATTGGTAAATGGGGGAATCAACCCTGGGTGAGAAAATACAATTTCAAAAAATGTCCATGGGCATTATTGGGGAAAAAACAACCTACGTAAACCCACAAAATCATGAGTCTCTTCTCCCATTCACTGGGAAACACAAAAAAAAAAATCCTAGCCTTGGAGAAATGGAGGAAATTGCAGAAAAATGGGATGAGAATTCCCCATCTATATTCAGCTGCGTGAGGAAATGAAGGATGTGGGTGAATAATGGCTTGGGCATGCATTCCTGGGTATTTACTTTCTCAATAAGAAAAACACGTTTTTCAAAAAACGATGGCTTCCCCAATACGAATTTTGACTACCATACTCTTCCAATCCCAAGGCATTAACTACCTCGACCAACTTCTGGAAGAAATAAATGATTGGGCACAAAAGACAAAATGGGTAGTTGACAACTTTATGGGTCCTCCCATTGACATTTGGATTTACCTATTGGATCAAGGGTTTGAATTATTTCCCTCCCTATTTCTTATGAAATCATGCCCCCATCTCTTGTTGCATTGACATAGCTAGTTGTGGGTATTTTTATTAAATTGCATTTTTTTACATGATGTCTCATTTTAGAATGTGTCTGGCTAGCACGATAACCATCGACTCATCGTTTTTAATTGCCTATACATAAAACGTTAAATCCATGGTGGGGTCTTGGCCTTTAGCTCCTCACCATGATTTAATAACTATATTTACATCATATACAATTTTAATGCAATAGGGGTCAAAATCAAGATATGACATCTACCTTTAGACAACTTTATCCTACTTTTCAATGGATAAGGGAAAGCTAGTCAAACTTAGAAACTTACATCTTTTGTGACCAACTCATCTTCCATGATTTTCTTTGCATGTTCCATGATTAGAAATATTTTCCATCACTCATCATCACTCATTCATGCTTTAGCCAATTGTGAGCTCCTTGAGAGATTTGGAAAGTGATTTAGTCACATATGGGGGTTTATCATATTTAGTAAGCTTATTTTGTGAGCTAGCATGAGTTGTCTCTTAGCAAGACTATTTTCCTTTATAAGTATGTATTACCAATGTAATAATCAATCAATTATCATTCTTCACTTCTCTTGCATTTAGTCTCATTATTCCTCTCTCTATTTTTCTTGTGCATACTTGTGAGAAATATCTTGTAGTTAGATCTTTACCATGTGTTTCCACATGGTATTAGAGCCTCGATTTCCAAATTTAAACCATGTTGAATCATATTAAACCATCATTATTTGGTTATGGGATAAGTGGTCGATGGGTTAATAGCATAAACCATAGACATGAAGTGGTCACATTCAACTATGGCATCTAAAGTCAATCATGGTCAAACCAAGTCAACCATACTTATTAGTGGACATTATGTTAGGGATTAGTAATCCATTATTGGGTTAATATTAACCATGGAAAACCTTATTCAATCATTGTTAACCATAATCAACTATGATAAACCATATTTAATTATCATTATCAAAGTAAGGGCTATAGGTTTAATGGGTTAGTATCATTAATCAGTAGCATAATAGGTGCATAATAGGGTTGTATTTAACCTTGGACACATATAGTCAACCATGGTAGCATAAACCACATGCAATCATGATCAAGCATAATCATTGATCGTTACTAGGTTTTGGGCTAGGAGATAAGTACAATAGTAGCCTTGACTATCAACATTTTAGAGATACATTCAAATATGAACATCTATGTAGCCTGCACAGGTGTGGCTCATTGGTGGTTCACTTCATATGAAGTCCCATGTTGTAAATTGGAGGTCACGAGTTCAAATCACACCCGGCTTTACCCGTGTCCCATTCTTGCGAGGTGTGTGGGGAACCTAGGGGTATAGTGGTAGTGGTATTGGATCCCTGGGCCCCGTTTCACGCAAGTACTAAGCCAGTCTCCAGTTTTCGATTCCCTTAGCAAAACAAACTATGGAAATCTATGCAATATTTTTTTAAATAAATGTAACTTATGAATATAATCTATTGTATTTTGTATTCCTCCTTCAGGAGATGTCATTTATGTAATTGGGCATGTAAAAGTATTGAGGTAAAACCTCCATTGTAAGTTAGGTCAATAGTACCCACAATAATATTATATAAATGTTTTTTTGAGTCTCCCTAGATAAGTCAACCCTGTTTAGAGCAACACATCGACGTCCTAGTTAAGTTAAGATGTCACTAACTTGATGAGTATAAATAGATGAGGCTCCTACCTCATTTAGACACATATCTCACACAAGTAAGTGTGCAAGAGAGAGAGAGAGAGAGTGTATAGGCTCGCTAAAGGGAGGAAGTTGTTATTCTTATTCTTGGGGTTGTTCATTGTACTTGGTTGAATTTTATATTGAGGAATATTTTCTAAGTTTTCTCCCACAATATGGTTTCCAAGGATAAATATTTGTGTTCTTTTTATGCTACTGTACTTGTCTTTATTTCAGTGATCATATTGCTTATGGTATAACCTTTAAATATTTAACATGGTATCATAGTGACCTTGAAAGAAATCATTGTGCGGAAGCTAAGGTTTACTATTCTAGGAATTTCCATCCACAGATCAATTGAATAAGGGGACCCATCTAAATATCCCTAGGAGGGCACATATTTCTATTGAAATAGTTTTTAGCTCTTTGGATTTTCAATTTTTACTTATCACTACTGCTGAGAAAACGGTGGCATCAAGTATTTTGTAATTTTTTCCGCATATTCATTAAAAGGAGTACAGTGGTCAACTCTCCTTGAGGAGGTGCATCTTTCTATCCAAACAAATTTGAAAGTCACCAAGGTTGAAAAATTCTGGTTTTTTTTGTCAAACCCTGGGTCCACAAGAAGAAGTTTTCCAGAAAAAATTTGGAGAAAGAAACCAATTGAAGCACCCTTATTGGTAAGTCCTAGTCTATTTGAGTTTCTAACTTTTATCAATATGAACTTCAGAGTTGAGGATAGATTAGAAGGTTCCATAAAATTCAATTCTTGGAAGGCCAGATTACTCTACATAATGCAAAATAATGAGATAGAATATCACCTCACTAATGACTTTATAGAATCTGAAGCAGAATCAAAGAATATCAAGTATAAGAAGGATGAAAGGAAAGACAAAAGAATATTAATGGATTTAGTAAAATATCACTTAATTCCACATATTTCCTAGTTAGGGTTAGTCAGGAAGATGTTTGATCATCTAGTAAGATTGTTCGAAAGAAATAATACTAGAAGAAAACTAGCCTTGAGAAATTAGCTTCGAGAAGTTTCTATGAATGATTCAGACTTAGGTAAGTCTTATCTTGTGAAGGTATCTGAAATAAGAGACAAAATTGCAACCATTGATGATTCAGTAAATGATAAATAACTTATCACAATATCTCTTAATGGTATTCCCTTTCCAGGGTACCATTTATTCGGGGAATATGTGCATGGAAGAAACCACCCTTTTGGCTCTTTTCATACATGAACAAACTAGGTTACAGTCAAGAAACAAGTCTCAGAAGTCTGAGCATAAAAAGGATCAAGTTATTCCTACTTATGCAAGGAGAGAAACAAGAAGAAGGTTTGAGTAAAGGAACTTATATATAAGGAAAAGTTTAGCTACAGATCAAGAGTCAAAGACGAAGAAGGATATTTTACATATAGAGTGCTTCAGATGTGAAAATTTTGATCACTTTGTAGTAAATTGTCCACATAAAAATAAGCAGCATGAATCAACAGCTTATGGCGATGGGGAACCTCAACCAAAAAGGACATCATTAGAAGACTATGAAGAATATCTACTTGTACCATTCTATTGTATATGGCCCACTATCCCTAGTACAAGATCCCAAAATACTTGATAAAACTATTATTCAATTTAGAGGGAGGCAACCTCAAGGAAGAAAAATCCAGAACGGGGTAACCCTAAAAAAACACACAAGATAAATGTTTATGTTTTATTTGAGTTATTAGAATGTTTAGATTATATTGTTCATATAGGTGTGATTTATGGTAGTATGTATGATACTAATCATACATTTGAATTTAACCTGCAGGAATGATCATGTCATGAAGACTTAGAAAGGAATATTGAAGAAGACTTCAACCTTTTCCACAAAGTTGAAGACAAGAAGTCCAATTATCCTACACTTCACATGATTGTATTGTTTCTTACTAAAGGTTGTCATATGGGCTTGACATCAATATGATATCCATGACAAAGGCAGCAACATGTTCTATAGATGAAATACATTTCCCGAGAGTGCCATGCTGAATTGGACAGGGGTGAGCGATGGAAAATTGTTATATGGACTTGACATCAGGATGGCCTCCGTGATGGAGGAGATGAAGAGGGATGATGCACATTAGGAAGACATTCCTCAAGAGTTTCACGATGACTTGGCTAGGGTTGAATGGCCTATGGGCACAAACATGCTGAATTGGTTCTTGTCTGATGACTCACACTTATGATACCTTGTGATAGGGTACAATGATCTCCTCATATGACGAGATGACAATATTATCCCTTACTTATGAGATGGGACACCCTACAACAGGGTCGTAAGATCCGCTCATCTTGCAACAAGATGATGAATTTAAACTTGTGACAAGGTGGTAATATCCTCTCATCCTACAATAGAATGATGAGTTTAGATGGGACATACTGCAATGGGATGGTAAGACATCCTATGACATGATAGAGAGAGCTCCTGAAATTATTTTGATGATGATGATGTTGATGATGATTATTTTGATGATGATGATTCTGTTGATGATGATTCTGTTGATGATGATTCTTTTGATGATGATGATGATGATGATGGTGATGTTCCATGATGATGATGATGGCAATGTTCCATGATAATGTCGATAATGATGTTCCAAGAATCACATGTTAATGTTGATGATGATAGTATTGATGATGATGATGATCCATGCTGATGATGACAATGATGTTCCATGTTGATGATGATGATGACATTCGATGTTGATGATGATGATAATGATGTTTCATATATATGATGTTGTTGTTGTTCCAAAACTTCCTATGATATATAGATTCACCAGTTAGTTGTACAATTGTTGTTGTTGATGTTGTAGAGTACCTTCCTTATTAAGAGAGAGTGTTAAAGAAATGTAACTTCAGAAGATATTCTATTGCATGTTTTATTCCTCCTTCGGTAGATGTAATTGGTCGTGTAAAATTATTGAGGTAAAACCTCCATTGTAAATCGGGGCAATAATACCCACAAGAATATTATATAAATGTTATCTTGAGTCCCCCTAGGTAAGTTGGCCCTATTTTAGAGAAACAAAGCGACCTAGTTAAGTTAATATGTCACTCACTTGATGAGTATAAATAGGTGAGGCACCTCCCTCATTTAGACACATTTCTCACGCAAGTAAGTGTGCAAAAGAGAGAGTGAAGAGGCTTGCTGGAGGGAGGAAGTTGTTAGTATTGTTATTGGGGTTGTTCATTGTACTTGGTTGAATTCTATATTGAAGAATTTTTGTTGGGTTTTCCCCCCAAGAAGGCTTCCCAGGATAAATATTTGTGTTAATTTTTTGCTAATGTACTTGCGTTTCTTTCAGTGATTCGATTGCTTATGGTATAACCTTTAAATCTTTAACATAATTTTCGACAAAATTACTCAATAAAAACACTTATCGAATTTCAAATTTGTTTTCATAACTTAAGGAAGAAATTCCATTTAATTGAATCATTTATAATAAACTTGTTTGGACATACTTTTCAATGTTATTGTAACCAAATGAAAATGTAAACTTATCCATGTCAATGTTCAACCAATGTGTATTGTCAAAATTAATTTTCTAATGTTATTCTTTCCATTATAAATGTACCTAAAATAAAGTAAATTACATTAAAGAAATGATAAATAATAGTATTGTCAATGCAACTTTGAACTTAATATATGACACACAACCATATTTTGTGGATAAATTTCTTTTTTTAGATGGAAAGATCCACGGGAAACCCAGCAATACTTCCCCACATTAGTGGATGGTAGAGGTGGTAAACCGTCGGCAATCCTCGCAGAAAGCCTAACCCCAAAAGACTCAAGGCTTGAACCCGTGACCTCTCCCCGAACCGAGAGAGTGTGCGCACGTCTTACCAATTGAGCTAACCCTTGGGGCTTTTGTGGATAAATTTCTATCACCAACTTAAACAATGCATCTTTTCCAACTCTAATGGTTCAATGACCCAATCCTTTCTTTGTTATTGTGCATTGTAAATAATACAAATGTTAATTTTACACTAGTATTCCTTCATGGGCCAACAATTATATATAACTACTCTTATCATTTACACACGACTTAATCTCATAACATGAGCTTAAAATTGCAAATCTAATTCCTTCATATCCTTTATAACAACATCCCCTCAATGAAATTATGTCGTATAAACTCTATATGATGACAAAAGGAACCAAATAATAATATTTTAAAAGGAAATATATATATAATAGGGAGGGATAGTAATGTCCATGTAAGTAAGGTGCCCAACACAACCTTTCTCTCATTCTTTTTCTCCCACTCAAAAAGGGACCAGTAAGTGATAGATACTTGTCATTTATATGGCTAGGTGGGTCTTCACCACTTTGCCTGCCTTCTAGATTATCCCTCTAATATATGATAGCTCCTAACCACACTTGTAATGTTATGGGTTGTGATTAGGTGGACATTCACTACTTTCCACATATCACATCATAAACCCCCTTATTCAATGTAAACCATTTTCATAATTTTTTTTAAAGATTACATCATGCATACATGTTGAACTTAAATGTTTGTATCTATATGGATAACAGTACATAACTTATACAATATAAACTAATACTCTTAAATAACATATTTTCTAGTACATGTGAAAATGTATAAAAAATCTAAATTATAATATAAACTAATACTCTTAAATACCATATTTTCTATTACATGTAAAAATCCAAAATAATTTAGATATTAACTACAAAATATATTATACATTTAAATTAGATATTAACTACAAAATATATTATACATCTAAAAAAGATTGCATTATTAAAAAACAGCCAAGGTATCCAAAATGCTATATAGTCCACTACCAAAGATTTACAAATCTAAAAAAAAATAGTGCAACGCTTGCCCATAATTCCAGGATTTCAACACATGTTTAATACAAATATTTAGCTTAGTATATATGAACCTCTCACTATTATACTCCCTTTATTAATAAATTGTATATATGGGCCTTTGTCCCCATTTTTGCATGCGACCATTTTAAACTTCAAATATACATTACAAGTGAAAAGTTATCATGATGTGTAGAAATTATGGTGATTATGGTGCATTGCCATTGTTATGGCTATAGTTTAAGTGCAAGCTTTCTATTAAATAATGGACAAAAATGGATGCTTTCTAATTATTTTGATTCTAGAGCATAATTTAAGCGGTTTTGGTTTATTTATAAATATTTTAAATTTTATTTAATAAAAAATAAATAAATATTGTTTTGAATATTTTTTAATTTTAAATATTTAAATGGATATACAAATATATTAGAATCAAATATTAATATAGGAAATTAATAAAAAAATCATTAATTATGTAAATTTGTCATATAGAATAGATTAAAAATGATGCATATAAACCACATGCACAGGTGATACTTAACTTGATACAATTACCCACATATTCATAGACATAAGTGATGCATTTATCTATATATCTAAGAAATTTACCTAACTAGGTAGACACACAACACACATAATCGAAACACCTAACATATATGATGCACCTCCTGTCATATATAAGCAATGGACCTTATACATACATATAAGAAACACAAATAAGTCACACTCTCATACACATATACCTCACACCTAACTTACAAATGAACCTAACCACACACCCAGCTCATAGATTCACACATATCAATGACACATGTAGCAAAAGTGATGCATCTAACATACACACGAGTGACACAACTAACTCATGCACCTAACTAATTCCACTCATACCAGTATTGCATTCAACTTATCATGCTTGCTACACTAATAGGCATATTTTACCCTTCCACTAACAAGGTCATTATGTATTGTTCATTAAGATGTTTCCAACAAACCTGGATTTTTTAGTATTGATCTTGTACCGATGTTGTGATTTCCACAAGTGTTGCATGATTAGTGGGTTGGGATAGGGTGATAGATATTCCAAGGTTAACAAATTCCATGATTTATCCTTGAAATTCCATGATTTCGATGGTTTAAAGTATATTGAACGCTTCATAATGACATACCATAGGGCATTTTTTTTCCTCCTACATAGAATGAAAACTATCACATTTTTGGGTTTTTTAAGTTACGTGAGAACAAAGATACAATTCAAGCATTAAAATCTACTTCCAAACACAATGTATGTATATATAGTTAAGTCTTCCACCATTTAGTGATCTAATTATCCATTCCAAGTATATATGCTATACATGCTTTTCCCTCTTAGTAATCCACCAACTTCTACAATTTCAAATACATAAACAAAACTAATTAAGTGATCGTGACTGGTTCATTTTTAGGGATTGAAAATTGTCATTAGAAACAACTTATTTACATAACTGACACTTCCACCATTTTTCATTGGCTAAAATATTTCCAATGATGTATGATAACATAGTTTTATCTCTTTGTAATGTACCTACAAATTTTGGAATTATGAATGCATTAACATGATTATTCAAAAACATCATCAGTGGTTTATTTTCATAAATTACAATATGTTATAAACTACCACCAAGTTGTAGAATAAGAGTTTATGTGATTTATCTCATTCCAAGTGCTCTCCATTGACATATCAAAAGCTTAGTTTACCTTTCTTTTTCCATATAGCCATGGAGGACAAACCCTTGTAGACTTCACCATCATTGATGAGTGGTAACCAAGGTAAAATTCCAACCTTAATTATGGAGCCTAGCCCTAAGATGATTAAGAGACATGAAATCGTAACCTTCCATACATTAGGGGGAGAGAACTCAAACCTAACTCATGACCTATTCAGCTAACCCTTGAGTCTTATAAGTACGGTTTCCCTATCCAATGCTACATTATCACAAATTTATGTATGTGTACATGGCTAATTATTGGTCTATACAGTTTAACATATGTTTTTAGTTAACTTTGGAAAATTTAAATGCTCTTTCATGAAATAGTTTTTTAGGAAAAACCATTAACACTTCCTTTTATCAATGACCATAAAAATAGAACATGCATGGTGTTTTAAATTTGCACATGCATTGTTTGGTGTATGCATGTTATATCTCTAATGTTTTCTTCTTGGCTCAAGTGAATGACATTGGACAACTTGGTTGATCCAAACTTGACTTTGATTGAATTTCCTACAATATAATTGGTTGTTTTAGTCTAGAGGTTATTTGTGTTCACACCTCTTTGGTTATTCTCATTCACACCTCCTTGGTTAGGATTACACACAAAATGTGTTCAACACCAACCCTTCTGTATGACTCATACACATAAGTGAAGAACCTAAATTATTCTCGTAAGTTACATAGTGAATAACATAATAATTGCATATATCCACACACATAACCCATAAACATAATCAACACACAAAAGTGCCAAACCTCACCCACAAACCTATCTCACGCACTGAACTCAAGAAGCTAACCTACACAACTGAGAAACACACCTAACCCATACTTATAACGAACTTACATAATCCAAAGATGACCCATAATGCATGAAATGACCTGACCTTCTCATTGAAATCATCAACTCATACAACAAACTTACACAACCAATTTACATGGCTAACTCATAGACATAACCCACCTACTTAATCCAAGAATGGCACATAAGGCATGAACATGAAGCCTAGGGACACAATCAATATACATGCATAGAAAATGTAAAGGAAAACATAATATATTGCAATGGGCGACAAACAAACACAATAAGCATAAACACGAAACAAAATAGGAAGCAAAATGATGCAAAACATGATGCATAAAGAATTTAAAAAGAATACAAATAAGGATGCATGAACATATAGGATTTAAAACAAAATATGACACAAATGAGACATATAAGGGTATGAAAAACATTAGTGGATACACTATAGGATGCAACAAGATGCAAAATGGGATACATGATGACACAAAAAAACAAGACGCAAAAAAGTGGCATGCATCCTATATCTTTTTTTCCTATCATGTGGGATACAAAATGACACATTGCAACCTTGTTTTGCAGTATAAATACAAGTTGAGGGACTTCATTAGCTCACTGTTGCACTCATGTGAAAAGTTCCTTTATAAATTATTCTCCCTATACCTTCATAAAACTACTAAATAGAAGAAAATTGCCCCTTTCTAATCATTAGTCTAGAAATAGTTTTTCTTTCTTTTCAATCAACCATGAAAGACATTTTCCCATTAAATAAGAAAAACTTAAATTTTAGTATAATTTCTCAACTTGGATTTTTCAATTAACATACTCAACAAAGGTGCAATACCAGGGAGAAGGGGATTTCCATCATATGATATATTCATCTTATATGTAGAAATGTCATTCGACAATTTTGAATAGAATTGTACCCTTAAGACAATACTTGAACTAGGGTGCTAATACCTTTATGTCACATGCCTAGTTTTGTTCCCTTTGGAATGGATCATATTTCATATCTAATTTTTACCAACTTTTCTTGTGCTCAATAAAATCACCATATGTAGATAAGTGTTTTACTGTGTAGACAAGCAAAACACTAGATGCTAGTCCATAGTTCAAATCCAAAATAACATTCAAATTCTTTAGAAAACTAAGCGTAGCAATAGATTGTTGGTGTTATAGCATATTTCTCCACATCATTGCAAAATATATATATATTTTTAGTTGATATTCGCCATTTGCAGACTTCTTTATCCCTTTATGGTTCAATCCACCTATCCCTTCTCAGCCAAAGCCTTCAATAAACCCTTATTTCTTGCACATACAAACCTTGGCCTGCTTACTTATTCTCGCAAAAAAATGTAACCGATTCAATTAAACTTTTCTTTATATTTCCTAAACCTTTGAGTAGGTTACTTTATTCCCTTTCGATTCATGTTACCTGTAGTGGGTTCCACACTCTTCAGTGGGTTTCTTTCTATCCTTTTGTTTCTCTTAGTTATGGATGGTTCCCAGTTCGCTTAGCTTTTGGTGAACCCCTTGTTTCCTATGGATTAAGTGAGTTATATGTCCCCTTGGATCTACGGTCAAGTATGAGCTCCCTTTGTGTGGTTAGAATGCATATACGCATCCTACCAGTGCACAACACACATATGCCCTATTTTGAAGGTAGAAAATAATAAATCTTAGGAAATGTGAAAACAATTTCATGGTCTTTCTAGCATTGTTTTTTTGTAGATAACCACCCTAACTTCCCTGATTTCCTCCCCAAAATTATAAAAGAGGATAAGGAAGCATGAGAAGGAGGAGAGATAAATAATGAATCCTTATGCTGATTTTGTGCATATTGAATCCATAAACCCTATTCCAAGGTCTGCAAACTAACCCCCCATATATGGAAATATATATTTCCAACAGTCTCCATTCATTATCTTGCTAAGAAACTGCAACCGTGTTTCTTTGGGATTTCCTTTGGAGCACGCAGGAGGTGTGTATATCTATGGCCCCGACGTAGGAACTTAGTTTCTGATTCAAAACAATGTTGCAGTCAAGAACATGTGACATCTATCTTGTATTCTTGCTATTAATTTTTTATAAATAATTCTCTTTCATTTCCTATGATGCGATGAATACTTGTTTGTTATTATATTGTTAGTTTGGCACATTTAGTTGCAATTAAATATTATATTTGTAGTTTTTTCTTCTTGTATCTTTGTTTCTATTGATGAGAATTTGAAATTCGGATCTTCTACAAATGTTGGACCAGAGATCGGAACTGTATCCCTTGTTTTCTGATTTTTGAATAAATTGTAAATCTGTTCAAATTTTGTTTTTAGGAAGGACTGTTTGAATTGTTTATGGGTACTGCTTTGTGATGGCTCCAACCCATAGCAATTAGGGGACTTTTCCACAAAACATCTAGGTATATCCTTAGCACCAATGTAGATAAGGCATATTTGTCAACTTTAGTTGGTCGAAGGGCCAATCCTTCCTGACACTAGTTAGACAAAAAATTGTTATTAATTTGCATTGTCAAAAGTATCTAATGCACTAGCCCATGGGCGACAAGGCAAGTGGTGAAGTTGAAATGTTGTAAATGGTTGTAACACGGTTGTAAATGGAAGGTCTCGTATTCAAATCCCCTGAAACTTACCCATGTGTCATGGCTTGGGTCCTGTGGATGCACCTAGGGCTATAGTCATAGTGGATTGAATCCCTGGACCTTGTGTCACACGAGTACCATCCTACTCCCCAATTGTTGATTCCCCTAGTAAATAAACAAATAAACAAAAAAAAAAAAATATCAAATGCACTAATAAGCCCATGATAGGAGAAATAATTTAGTAGATCTTCGAATAACTACCCTCTTCATAAAGATATACACTTTGTTATCGAGAACATGAGCTTAGAATTGAAATTTTAAATTTACTATTTCCTCTACAACAACATCCACTTATCTACCTCAACTAATATGATCTATAATTGAGTGTAAACGAGCATGGGTGATGCTACCAATAGGCTCAAGGTGAGGGCTAAACAGTACGAAGTGGTAGGTAAGACATTAATGCATATGGAATTAAGATCCAAATATTAGTCATTGATTCTTTTCCCTTATGCTACATTTTGGCTACTCAAAAAGATATTAATGATGTGATAGATATTCATAATGCGATATAGATAAACAGGTTTTCACCACTTGCCTTTTATCTACCTTACCATTTGTCATAACATAGCCTTCTTAGTCAAGTGATAGATATTTGTCTTATGTGACTATGTGGGTCTTCACCACTTGCCTTACCTCTAGCTTACCATTTGTCATTGCATAGTCTTGTTAATGAAATGAAAGACATTTACCATATTATATAACTATGTGGGTCTCCACCACTTGCCTTACCTCTTATCACTTATTATACTAGAATCCACTTTTTTTTCTTTCACCCTAATAACAACCATTTTTTTCCCAAAAAAAATTTAAAAATTACATAGAGAACGTATATGTATTTAATTTAGAAAAAATAAATCATTTATTTAAATTTATATTATTTAATTTTAACTATATATTTTCGCTGAAAAGTGAAAATTGTATATNTGCAAAATGTACATTATAGATAATATATTTAGAAAAGTCAACATATATCCATTAAAATTAGTTAAATAATAATATTATATACATTATTGTAAATATCAAAATTAAATATCACATTCTTTTATATATATTTATTATATAATATTTATTAAATATAAATATAATTATAAATATACTATAAATTAATATTATTTGAACATTTTTATAAACATTCAATTGTAGTTTTATTTTATAACATAGGGGCATAAAATTCCATGTGCACATGTTTGTGCAAGCCTTTAGTTTACAGAGTTCACCAATGGTGAATGTATTGATCATGGCTCTTTCCTGCTTTTCTAGTCCTCAACACTTGGACCTTTTTGTGCCGATTCTCTTTTGACATCTTTTGGATGATGGTGGTGGATGAGCCCCACTTATTTCTGCACCTATGCTTCTTTGGATGAGCTACTCCAGAACAAGTATGGAACTCTCTATGTATTGAAGGGTATGGAAGTGGAGGTAGTATTTTTCCTAGCTTGATACTCTCGATGAAGTTAATTGGTAAAGCTGATCATTGAATTGTAGACAACAAAAAAAGAACTTGATGTATCTCATCCATGAGCTCAGCTGTAGCTGATGCTGTTGTATTTTTTATGATGAACACTTTTACATTGGCCATGAGCTCAGCACTTGCTGATGATGTATCCATGTTCCCTTTGATTTCAATGAAATAGCAAGGAACTCATATTTTCCCCTGGAAAAAAGCAGCCTCAACTTGTACCGTAATTTTTGCATGGAGATTTATACCAACCCTATATGATAAGAATGATTAGCGTATAGTATTGTTTTATACCTTCAAATACATTAAAGTTCCATGGTTGATTATGGCTCTTATCTTTTTTTATTCGTTCATTATGTGAGAGTGAGCCAAACTTCAAGATCGTTGACATCAGAAAGAAAGGCTTAAATTATTAGCATTTAATATTGATAGAGAATCAAAGACATCATTTGAATTAGATATGATTTTTTATTAAATGATAATGCATATGAGTATCAAGTTATCAATTCTTACACTTTATTGGTGATGTTTTTTCGGCTTATTATTATATTATGTTTAGAAATTGATTTCTGATATATAGGGTAATGGTTGGAAATTGTATTTATATTAATGGTTGGTATTTTTGTATTTATATTTTTATTATTTTATTCAAGTTGCTTTATTTGTTATTTAAGGGAATCAAGCGTTAGGTAGACTTGATACTTGGCGGATGCAAAAACATTGTCTTAAAACTTATATATATATAAATCTGTCTTAAAAATAAAGTTTTATAAATGATTGCATGGAAAGATAAAAAGTGTTTTAATAAAAAAAAATTAAAATTACTTTTTAGGAAAAATGAAGAAATATTTAAAAGATATTTATTTTTTAATGACAAAATCTGTTAGTTACATCTCTAAAAAAGATAGAGATAAAACAAGTTTTATGGCTATATTTAAACAAGGTAAATAGAAAATCGGTGATAAAAACTCTAGCAATCCCAGGTTGATTGGTAAAATAAATAAATAAAATAACAAAAAATAAGGAATGTGATGTAATTTAAACAAATCTTCAATATGAAGAGGTAACAACAAAACACTTCTCTTCAAAAAAATGTACAAAGGAGAAGTTGTAGCATAAACCTAACTAAGTCTCATATGGTGTGATAGGGAGGAATGATAGGGCTTGTATAGAGATGAGGGAGATCCTTGACCCCATGTAGCTAAATCTAGGCATGTATTACAAGCAGACACGTGGCAAGCGAGGTGAGAGAGATTTACATGTATGAAACCATGGTAGGTATGGAGAGGAATGGCGATGAAGGCTCGAGGTGGCAAAGGAACATGAAGGAAAGGAGAATAATGATAGATGTAGAGGTCAAATTAATGGTGACAATTAAGAGTGATGGAGAGTGTAAGTTTGAAGCTTTCTTCTTTGGCCCAAAGGCTTTAGTCAACATTGGTATCAACCTGGAAATACCGAAAAAGATAGCGACAAAGATTCTTTGGTTCACTTCTTTGTTTTAATGGTTGCGAGAGTAAAAAATGGGGCATAGAGGGTAACAAGGAGGGGGAAGAAATGTGCATTCTGGTAGGGTCTTAACCTCCCCAACACTAATGGATAACCACAATGACACTATGCGCCAACTAGATGAAATTCAAGTGCAACTTTAGACTTTGGATGTAAAGTTTAAAATCTTGGCAAAGGCTACCTATATCGTCATGTTCACCATGTAGAGCTACTAAGTAGGGAAGTGCTCCGAGGATGCAATGGCCATTTCTTCTGAAATTCTAGAGAAAGCTTCAGTCCTAGTTGAAACAACAACAGCCCCTACTAATGAAGGTTTAAATGCGAAAAAAATTACAAGTTCAAGATTAAACTTAGATCGTAAATTTTTCCTTTCAATAATATATTTATTGAATGTTTATTTACTAAAATAACATATATTTAGAATATATTGAAATAATTTTCCAATGGAAAAAGGTCATGGATTAATGCAAGAATTATATTATTATTATATTATATATATTTTGAATTATTCATTTTTTTGTATTTAAAGAAATTCATCTATTAAACTTTTAAACAATAAAAACTAGCACATCTACATAGTTTGTGGCCAAATCACCTCTATAGAGATCAAATGCTTAAGAAATAGTTGTGGGATGGAAGACACTTTGGATTTTTTATTTTTTTTCTCATATTCTCAAGTTAAACAGGTTCAACTGTGAGTTATCCATTCATCATCCATGAACTATTGGTTATACATTCATCAGCTATGGGTTATCCATGCATTGCTACAAGTTATACATTCATCACCTAGCTACAGGTTATTTTTTATATTCAATTTTTTATATAATTGTTTGTTTTGAATTTTGAACGATCCTAGTGCTTAAATTAAAAGGCATAGGCCATAGTCCACCCAAATCTAAAATAAAAACTTCTATTTAACTTTTAAACCATACTCCAAAAACATATATCAATATTTTTTTAACTATCGGAACAACAACCTCCCAAGAGTATTTCTGTTTGCAAGCCAGATATATCAATAACTTGTGATTTCCCAGGAGCCAAGACTTTCTGAATCTTATCGAAATGAGCTTCTAATGAGCTTCTATTCCAGGGTCGCCTACCCTTTCAACCTTGTCACAACAAACCAACGAACAATCCATATATATATCAATATTAAAAAAGCATTTTAATTTTATTTATTGACAAACTTTATCAATCCACTGTTACTAAATTACATCCGACTTTTCTGATAAACTGAAGGAGAACCTGAAATGGACTTGAGTTCCTCATATGTACCAGGCAGATTCTACACAATAATATGCACCCGGAATACTCCCACTTTAAAAGTCATGTCCGCATGTAGAAGACGTGTCGAGTAAAACAACTATAAAATGTTGATTGATGTGTCGCTCCGCAATCAGAAAAGTGCACACTATGATTACGGTGGTCTGTGAAAGCCTATTCGTATGATTCCATGGATACCAGAAACCCAAGATCCATTAAGATCCATTACTGGGAAGAGGACAAAATTGGAGATAAGTGTTTGGTTGTATCACAAAGAAAGTAAAATGGCATAAAGTATTTTAAATGAATCAACACAAAGAAAAATGGATTTCCAAAAACATTAGAATGGACATATCCATTATTCCTGGACCCATTTAACTTGGACCATAACTCCCACACTTCAATCATATATCTTGAAGCCTGTGGAACAATGGCAGAGCTATGCACAGTTCAATTAGGTTAACTGTCATCATACTTCACTGTAGTGGAACAGTACAATGATATCATGATTCAGCTGGGGATATAAATAGTCTATTTGAGTCAATGGCAATCACATCTCAGCCCTGGTGGAATTCTCCACTAAGATATATCATGGGTTTAACTTTTTTTTTCACAGAAAAAGAGTGTCACCAAACTTTTTGTCCTTTGTGCAGCCTACATCAATCAGGCCCTTTCCACACCAGAGATTGTGAACGGACTGTGGCACCAATAGGTCAGTAACACCTACCACAAACAATAAAATCATGACAGACCAAAAAGCAGGCATGACAAACACACAGAAACAAATACTCCACTGAGGGGGCAGAACTTACTGTTTTTTATGGATTGTAAAGTGACAATTCAAAGCCACACATAAAAAATTGGTCGACGCCTGTTTTTCAGATGCTCGACGCCTGTTTTTCAAAGCCACGCATAGAAAATTGGTCGACGCCTGTTTGCCAGGGAGTAGATCCCCAAAAATCGCTTTGACTTAGCAATTTTTTGTTTATTTTGGAATTGTTAATTGGGTTTTTTAATATGAGCTTGAGCTGGTGGGAGGCACCGTCTATATATACCTCCTCCCAAGCCAGTTGGAAAATGTGCTCACGTTCCGTCTTTCAAGAAACAAACTATTTTGTATGCCGCCTCTTCCTCATTTTCACTTTAAGCTCTCTGCAAGTGGGTGAATTCTTGGTTGCATAAAACCCATCGCTTCGTTGTTTTCTCCTGAGCGAGCAAAATGGGTTCTCAGCAGAAGAGCAGCCTCCTCCTTCTTGCTCTGATGATGATAATAAGCTTAGCATTTGTGCAGAAATTGCAGGCAATTCCCATCTCGAGTAAGTACTCTGGTCCCTGTATTTTCTTTGCGACTTGCCTTATTGTATTACAGACAACAATGGGTTCATAATTGGGTATTAGTAGTTTACAATCTCATGCTCACTTCATGAATGGATCAGTTTTTTATAATATGTGGGATTAGGATTGTGATTCTGTTCGAAGTTCTGACAAGCCCACTTGCTTTTTCTGCATCGTTACATTAGTGCATGGGTTATTACTGTGATGGACTCAACAACGTGCTAGAATTTCAATTTTGGGTTTTTGTCTCATGTCAATTTTTTTTGTACAGGGACTCTGAATTTGGCGAACCAGAAGAACCAGGTAAGAAATCGTCTGTTCTTAATGAATTTCACGTGAATTTTGTATCTTTATTGCTTCTAGGCTTTCTAGGCCAGGATGGCTCTCTTCTTTGTCACAAAAAGGGGTTCACAAGGCATTAATATAGCCTAAAGATTTGCCAGCCCAGAAGCATTGTCTTGCATGTTAAAAGTGAATCCAAAGTCAGCCCAGAAGCATTGTCCTGCATGCTAAAAGTGGATTCTTTTGGTTTTGTGGTTAGTTGACTTTTATTCTGGATGATGGGTGTATCTGTATTGCTATCCTATCCACCATGATATGTCCTGTCTTTGCAGGTTGGCAATATGCTAGTAATCCTAAACAGCTTAAGTAGACTCAACTCTAACGATTGTGTTTGGCTTTGCAAGACTGTAAAAGGTGTCTTGGTGATTCCGTCAGCTCAGTTCTTGGCTTGAGTAATTGTAACTCTAGTCTAATCAATTAGACGGGATATGAGAGTCTCTTTCCTAATCAATTACACAGGATGCGGCCCACATTTATAACTGGCATCCCTCTAGTAATCCTGTCTGCATAGACCAGTTCACCTTATCTAGGCGTTTACCTAGATTTGAATTGGGCACCTGCCAACATAGGCGTTTACCTAGATTTGAATTGGGCACCTGCCAACATAAAACTAGCCAAATGTCCAACAACATTGCATAGACTAGTGCACCTCATCTAGCCAATTTGAATTGGGAACTTCAATAACAGGTTGAGTCAACCACTTGAACTGGATATGAAAGACTCTGTAAAGAGAGCTTAAACATATTCCTTTTGAGGATTGGCCTTCTAAATTGTTTTGATTACGACTTCATTTTGAGCTAGCCAAGGTTGGGGCTCAAACATTAACTCCATGCTTATTAGACACCCACATATCTGCTGTAGCTTGGAAGTTGGGAGGTCCACATCTTCTGTATATGTCTCTCAAAGTTCACATACACCTGTCTTTTGGAGCTATTAACCCAGTAGACATTCTCTAGTGAGGTTCTTTTCAGTTAGAGAATTAAGAATAAACCTTAGCCTGACTTTCACAGATCCCATGACTGAGTGCTTCCTACCTCGATGAAAGAAGGCTTTGGTATTCCCTTCGAACCTTTGGTCTGGAATTTCAGGACTTGTTTCTTTTGTGGGCATACATATTTGCTTTGGTCTGTCAAAATCAGGAACAACATCAATCTCCAAAATTAAAAAAGATTTAATAACTCCTAACTAATCAGAAATAAAAATTAGCCCTGGCCTGGTTTCTGTGAAAGTAGGAATTGATCTGTTCACATTCTAAAAATATATATAGTTCTTATTGTTATCTTTGATAAGGATACAAAATAAAAAATTCCAAAAAATTACTCGACTTTTTCTGCTCATCCAAAATTATGCTTGGCTTTAAAGGTAGTTTCTAAGAACTGTCTGAAAGTTTCTTATTTTGAAATGGTTGTTTAGATCAAACAACTACCACCTGTATGTTCTGTGATGTTCTTCCGAAAGCTTTCCAGCCAATGTCAGAAACCATAGCTGAGAGGCTATGCTGATGGTATTCTCAATAATCTTACAAACAGAAGTTATAACTATCCCATTTGTATCATTACAGTTTAATTTCAAGTTGAAATATTTATTTTCAAGGGAATCTTTATATCTTCCTGACAAAGACAATGAGCATGATACTTTCAATAAAAAGGCATTGTTCGACTTGATATCTACTTTATGTATCACCGACAGAGAACTAGAGAAATGACTAAATAAATTGCAGCCTGACTTTTTTTTTCTGTATATTTGCATACGGAGCAGATAGTTCAAGAAGAGAAGTGGAACTGGAACCTAGAGGCAGATGAAGCTTTTTTCCATGGCCGAAGTGACATCGAAAGCCAAGACTATCCTGGATCTGGTGCTAATCATAGCCATGAACCAGGTGGTGGATCCAAGAGCCCTGGAAAACCATAGCTTGCATATGTGATGCAAAGTTGAGTTTTGCACTGGCTTGCATTATTTCTACTACTGTTCAGTAATTACTTTGTATAAATGCTGTACTGCTAAGAAGGTAATGATTCTGTAGAAGTAGACAGTAGTATCTTAGTAATAATAGTCTGACTGCTTATCTGTAGAAGCTTTACAGACTACTAGGGAAAAACAACTTAATGGCTTGTTAAGTATAGCATCTCTCAGTACGAAGTTTATTTCTAGTAGGTTTAGCCAAATTTCTACATGGTTGCATTCAAGTATATATTAATTCCAACTATGCTTCAAGAAGAAAACATTTATCTCCATGTATTTTGTATTTTAATAAAATGCCTCTCATATATTCATCATGACTAGCCTATAGTTTCAATCAATCCAGTAATGAATGCAAGTTAGGCCTACAGATATCTGATCTGGTTTTCTCTTTGCAAATCTATAAGAGTTCTCTAACTCTAACCCATGCACAGCTATACTAAGTAAACAATCGAAAACATGTCATGCCTGAAAGCTGTACTCAATATCCCATTTGTTTTACATCTTGTTCCACCATACTGATTGAGGTTTGAACTTGCCTTTTGATTTATTTGATGATTTGGTAATTGGAGGTTTAATTGCATACAAACTTTATCACATCTTTATTGAATAATAGTGACATAATCTATTTTTCTCTTCAGGTAGTTTTTCTGTGTATTAAAATGAACTCTGGTTTATGACTGGACCCCTTCAATTTAAGTACATTTACAGGTTCAATATGGAATGCATTTAAAGAGGCCAAACATAAATTTTAATGTTATAAATAAAAGTGTTGATACTAGTTGTTGAAGACTATATATCAGTTTAATTACTTTAAGGGACTTTATAATTCATGCTATGTTTGGATCTTTTAACTCTACTTATTAGCTGCAGATAGTATTCTTGACCAAGCAAGAATGATGCATCTTTGGAAAGAACTGCATATGGCCAAGATGCATATTTCGTTGTCATTGTGGCTTTCATACTTGGGTGTTAAATAATTGGATGAAAGTGCTAATTTTTTATCTTTTCTTACGGTAAAACCCACTGCAAGTTTGGCATTATCAATCTGCCAATCTGTTTAATTTCTGTACATCAAAACTTATGACAACCGTTTTCTCAAAAAATTTGTTTACGATATGTTTCCATTGAGTCCTAAGTGAAATATTTTCTGCAGACTAACGAACTTAAGCTCACCACACTAAGCCCTCTACCCTGAAAGAAGGCGATTTGGAAATAGTTTAATCTTGTTGGTGTTTCTTATTTCATTTTCATCACATTGACGAGCATTAAAAAATCTCGTATCTGAGCTACAACATCCCAACTGATAAGTCCATAAAAATGCAAATATAGATATGAACTAACATTGCACAAAATTCCTCATTTTTATAAAACTTATAGATTAATCTTGACCAAACATCTCTATAAGAATTTACCTTTCACCATTTCGATGAATATGAACACTCCTAGCTCAAGTACCAACCTTATTTTTTCCTCAAACCGACCTTACATAATGGTCTACTGATCTTATAATCCTAACCAATGCCTCAACTACTTTTGTTTGCTGCCTTCCAATTACATGATTATTACTAATGCAAAGTAATATGCCAATGATTATTACTAATGCAAAGTAATAATGGCATAGGAAATTGGCAAATGATTATTTGAGGGAGTTAAAATATTGAGTTCTATTAAATCCTGCTAACTTGATAGAAAAATGTCATTATTCATTACTACCAAGTTGAATTCTCATTGAAAAGCAATCCTGAACTCAGCCAAGCTGCATAAGTTTCAGCAACTTAAAGTAAAAGTATCAGAAAACCCAAACTAGAGTAGATTACAATTGAAGCTCTTCAATGGTTGTTCCCCACATTACAAATGCTACCACTCGATCACTATCCTTCACTAGAGCTGCGCTCTTTATGCAAATAATGTCTTGAGTTGTCTTTGAGGGGGGCCAATAATTCCAGTACAGCATGAGTGGGCCTAATGGTTAAGAGCATGTATTTCCTCTTAGGAGGTCACGGGTTCAAATCCAGAGGGGGGTAGTGTATGTACACCTCTGTAGACTTTAGCAGTTAAATCGCTGCGCAGAGGGGGGTCCCTTGTCCCACAAACAAGGGGGTCTCATACACCAATTTGGTGTCTCGCTTGGCGGTGACCTTAAAAATAGATTATTATTATTATTATTATTATAACAAAACTTTGGCAGGATGCCCCAACATGAGTCTGCCGCGAGTTTTCTGCTAATCTGAGTTTGTGCGCATCAAGCTGAGAATTGACAACAGAGTTTCACGAAATTTGCTCGAGTTAGAGTTTAGCCTCGGTCTATATCAAAGTCACTGTGCTTGAGGCTTGAAATATGGTGGATCCAAGTTATTGTTTCTCTTTATAGATAGCCGATATGGTTATGACCCTTTTATATTTATGTTAATGACAAGACAAGAGATAGAACCAAATGCTTATTGATAGAATGATGATGGTTTATGCTTCCAAAATTGACAATGGATGGAAGATATTCTTGTGTTTTCTCTCAAATTGATGTATGAATGGTGAGTTTCAATATGATCATCATGGTGTGAAGGGCTTATTAGTTTGGCCATTAACCGTTAAGGAAGGAATGAATTCCCCTACCCATTTAAACTCACTTTTCAACATATTAAGAGGTAGGCAATCCATTGATAAATATTTCAAGTGAAACTCTTCACTGAGGAATATTTCAAGTGAAACTCTTCACCATTGTTGGGTGAAAATTCTAGTATCCTTCGGAATTTTTGTTAAGAGTGATGATGCTTGTATTCTTTGGTATTTTTTCCTTTTTTTAAAAGCTAAATTTGTATTAATAGAAACAAAAATTTTCACTAATGGCATTTTAGGTCATCTTCATGGAAAAGCTTACCAAATATAAAATAAGAGTTTATAAGTAGCATAATAAGGTGTTTGACAAGTTTTGTAAGTAATATTAGTAAACGCTATGACCCTCTAAATATCACTATGATAGAAAAAAACAAAAAATATCTTGGAACATGACAAGACTAGGTTGTAGTGTGATCATTAGTCCCAGGAAAAATGGACACCCCTCTTTCATGATTGTTGTCAAGGGTAGGATTCTGACCAACATCTTCATAGTCCTTACTATTGGTGAACCTGATGAGGTAGCTAAGTTTTTCATTTATTTCATCCATTCCCAATAAGAGCTTAGATCTTTCCTCCTTGGTGTCATGCAAAACCTTACCTAATAGCAATTTAGTAGTCCAATTTAGAGCCAAAATTATGTAATGTTTTGTGTCATGGGTTTGAGTGTTCCCTGATTCATGAACCCGGGGTTTTATTTATGTTAAATGATTTCTTCCTGGTTAGTGTAATGTTGTTCATCCTTGACCCATGTCTCAACCTGAGCCAACTAGGCACAAATCTCTAGCGGAACTTATCTTTGCATAGTAGATCCCTTCATCCTCCTCATCCTTCATTTGCACCTTTGTGGGATTTCGGTTGTTGTTATCGCATCGAAACTTTCTACGTCTATCATGACTAGCCATACAGTGAAGGGTCGATAATGTTACACAACTAGGGGGAGGAGCTGGGAAAGGGTGGGATAGACTAAAAACATGAACATAGCCGATGGAGAGCCCTCTTGATAGAGAGTAAGGAAGTCCCTAAGGAGTGAGGGAGAATAAACGATGTGTCGTAGGGTGGAGACCTTGAATGGGAACTTTCCTCAAGAGCTTTAGATGCTAGAGATAGATATATCATTAGAGCAAGCCATACACATTAGGAAACAAATTCAAAAGGATTGGTATGCGTGGTGTGTTGGAAGACCATTGTATTTCTTCATCTTTAACTTCATACCCAGCCATTATTATCCCATAAGCACTCACGTACACTAGGACCTGTATCAAACATAATTGTTGGAGCAGGGTCCCGCAGCTACAGAAGAAGCTGCTAGTTTTGGCGGAAAGATATAAGTTTTGGCAAAAAGAGGACAAGGCAGAGCTACGACGCCGTAGCACGTTTCCAGCTGGAGAGCAGAGCCGGAAATCATGACTTTTTGGGATAGAAGAGTCAAGAAGGCAACGGTACCCGAGCGGCCGAGAGAAGAAAGCTCAACCACTGCATTGAAGGCAGCGGCGGAAGACAGGAGGGCTCAGCGACCCTCATAAAGAAGAAGGAGCAACGAGGCTCAAGCATTGAAGGCGAATGACAGGAAGAGAAGCGGTGCATAGTACCCATGGTCAGTGCCGGGAAGCATGGAAGACTGCAGAGAGCTGTGGTGTGACGGGAAGCAGCTACGTCAAGGAAAGAGAGGACCGACTATCACTAATTTGGGTATGGGGTTACTGTTGGGACATGCCCACAGTGTTGTAATGGCGAGACCTTCGGGCCGCCTATAAAAGCATATATTTTGTATTGTAAAGGGTTGGTTGGTTAGTTAGTTAGCTAATCAGTCAGTTAGCCAGTTGGTTGGCTCATAGGATTGAGTGGTTGGTTGTTCAGTTGATTATTTTTGTAGTTCAGGAGTCAACCAGACAGACTGTGCTGTAACGATCCAGATACTTAGCTTGTCTGTGAGTCATTTGAGTATGTATGTAACCATCCACGGAGAGGAAGAGAGGGAAGGATATATTGAAGAAAGGCAATATAGAGATAGAAATAGACCAGAGATCTAGAAGAGATCTCGCACTGCATAGGCAGTGCAACAGACTGTGCTAACTTCCCTCAAGATATATAATAGAAGCACAGTTTGGTGGACGTAACTCCCATCCTAGGGGCGAACCATGTTAAATCTGCGTGTTATGTGTTGTATGAATGTGATTGTATTTGCTTATTGTTACTGGTTATTATGCATATGATGTTAGTTGCAGTAAGTGAATGTATGTATGGCTCAGTTCATGATAATGCAAGAGGATAGAGATAAGTTGAAGTATTTTAGTAAGCTGTTTAAGGAATCCTTTACGTCTGTTTCTAATGACCATTTAATCACAATATAACTTCTGCAAAGTAGAGTTTCGCACACCGGCATAGTCAACGCTATGGGCGCAAAGTCGTAGTGGTAGGATATCGCAGAGAGGCGATATCGCACCGGCAGAGGAGCTGCGGTGCGCGATACTGCAAGCTGAGGGCTTAGCGTTGAGGAGAGGGTTGGTGTTCCGCGGTGCGCAGAGGTGCGATAGGGTTGGAGGTATTGTGAGAAAGAGGAAGTTGTGCGACGAGGGAAGAGATTGTGCGACTTGCACATGGATAAGAATCGCACGGCTAAAAGTGCTGCGAGTAGAAGGGGACGTGCGATGCGCAGAAATAGCTGACCTCAAGGTTCACAGGAGTAAGAAAAGGGACGTAGGATGCGCAGAACCTGGTCCAAGACACTTGAGTCTTGGCCAACCCATTAGATTCACTTCGGGTGAGACTTCAGATCGCTTCGCGGTCTGTTGCCGAAAGGGCCAATGAGTTTGGGGTGTTGTTGATTAATTATAGTAAACCCGGGTCTGCCCATGCAATCAACAAATGGTTCCGTTGCCGGGACCTGAACGACTGGGAGTCAATGTTCTATTGGCATCCTACGAGAGAAGAGTTTCACCAGTGGCTGGATTCAGACTTAAGGGATTTCGCCAAGAAAGAGAATAGGAGTCTGAGACTAAGCACAGAGGCCTGGCTAGAGAAGCATATCGCTTCAGACATACACGCTATATTTTTTGTAACCTACGGAAACGAGCTTTTCGACTGGTTATCCAAGTTGACAGATAGGAACACATTCAAGAAGAAAAGAAACATCGTCTGGACACCGGAGCTGATTCAGACCGTACAGAACCTTGATAATCCGATTACGAGAGCAGTAGACTTCTGGCTTACCAGTGTGCTAGAAGGCTACGTCACAGAATTTGCAGTTGACCAGAGAAAGAGCTTCAGCGCAGCCGAACGATACTTCTTCAGAGGATATCGTGGTAAGTACCTAAGATCTCTAAACTTGTCCCTTAAGATGCTGCTATATGAAAAAGGAACAATGGATCTAGTCTCAGATGAATAAGTAAAGATAGTAATGTCACAAGAGTTTGAAAGTGATTTTGATGACATTGGACGAACGCGTAGTGGAAAGAAGTATAAAGTAGATTTTAGTTCTCCTATATTTGAAGACAGTTCAGACAATATTAGACAGCAGAGCCCTATCACCACCGAGGAACCAGAGGGGGGTATCCCTTACCACCCCTATACTCCACAGAAACAGACAGGGACTCAGAATAATCCCGTAGCTACTCCATCTAGTAGTTCACAGTCAGTACCTACTCCCGTTACAACACCTTCACCTACACCGCTGAGTGGTAGTACTCCAGTCAGTCAGAACCTACCACAGAGAAATAGAATGGGAGACGACATGAAGCTACCTATTTTTAAAGGTACAGGAGCAGAAGACCCGAAACAGCATTGGTTCCTATGAGAAGCTATGTGGACCATTAAAACAATCAACGATGATAACCTTAAACTTGTACAGTTGGTCACCACACTCAGAGACAGAGCCTTGACATGGTACATAAAGTATACTACATTACCCAAGACGCTTGCCCAGGTCAAGAACGCCATGATTAAAGAGTTTAAGAAACCTAAGTCTGAGTCTCAGTGCATTACAGAGCTTAAGGATATTAAGCAGCTACCATCAGAGTCAGTATGAGACTTTGACCAGAAATTCAAAGCTCTTATAGACCATGTCAATTTTGAGTTTGCGCCGGAGCAGCATAAAGAATGGTTTATTGCAGCGCTGCTCCCTCATATCAGAATGCCACTAATGCAGCAGAAACTTACTACTCAAGATGAAGCGCTGGAGATGGCAATGAAACTAGAGGCTTCACCTTTAGCAGAAACCAGTACAGGCATGACAACTCTACAGACTCAGTTGGCCAACCTTACGTTACAGATACACAAACTTAAAAAAGGGAAAGAGGTTATGCAAGACATATGGTGCATAAAGTGTAGAGCACAGGGCCACAGTAAAGATAACTGTCCAGTCTTTGCAGACTATTTAGCATCAGGGGCTCCTAACCCCTTACCACAAACACAAGGGCCATGGTGTGAAATATGTAGAACACAAGGACATCCACCTCAGCAATGCCCTTTGCTTCAAAAGTATGTACAGACACCTAAAAACTTATATTGCATCTTCTGTAAATCTGTCAGGCATGATCCACAAGATTGCCGAGCTTATGATCTCCTGTCAGAAAGAACACAGGATGTGTACAGAGTCCAAGCAGACACACAGGGTCCAGCAACAGGACCACAGCCGGATCAGGCTTACGGAGGCCGTGGAGGAGGATTCAGAGGACGAGGCCGTGGAGGAGGCTTCGCATGAGGAGGAGGTTTTGGCCAAGGTCGTGGACCAGTCACTTGTTATAATTGTGGAATTGTAGGACATTATGCTAGGGACTGCCAGAACGCCACTACTACTTATAATTACTGCAAATCTTATGATCATACCATAGAAGAGTGTCCCATCTTGATAGCTAAGATCAGAGATCCTAAACCAGCCGCACACCAGAACATCCAGCTTATTGCTGCTGAACCTAAGGAACCAGAACCAGCAGTTAACATTGTGACTCGGAGCGGTGCTTCCACCAGTGGCACATCGCAGGAGACCGGACAGACCACAAGTCAGGGGTGGGTGCGCAGAGCTCCTACTAAAGAAACCGCGCTCGACCTACAGAAGAATAAAGAGACCTTTCATGAAGCTAAGGCTTCCTTTGATGAACCTACACTATCAGGACCACAGGTACCGCCGTCTAGGGGCGTACCGCAGCAAGTACCTTGTAGCGATAGCTCTGAGCAGGCACAGCAGGCTACCACATCCGAAAGATGTGACGAGGATGAATCGACAGGAAGTATACAAGCCTTCCTGCACAGCTGCTTGAAACTCCTGAGAAATGATAAAGCTGTTGGTGAGCTACAGCGTATGATAGATCAGTGTCAGCAACCCTCTCTCTTAGGCAGTGCACACTGCGCCGTCCATAATATTACAAGACATGCAAGGACAGGAAGAGAGATGAAATTCACAGCACAGATCGGTGAATTTGAAATGGATGAGGTTGTCTTAGACCTAGGATCAGAGGTGAATGTTCTAACTAAATAGACATGGGAACAGATGGGTAGCCCTCAGTTAGCCCTATCACCTATCCACCTGAGATTAGCTAATCAGCAGCGAGTATCACCATTGGGTCGACTATCGCAGGTACCAGTTGATATCGACGAAGTTTGTACTTTTGTGGACTTCGAGGTTATAGAAATCATTGGTGACAGTCGACCATATCCAGCACTACTGAGTATTGATTGGGCAATTGGCAGCAAAGCTGTCATTGACCTAAAGAAAAGACAAATGACCTTTGAGGATGCGCAGATCCGGGTCATCGCACCGCTGGATCCTTACCAAGGACCTAGATATATCGAACCTATCAGAGCAGAGGAAGAGGCACATAACATCGATACTCTATACCAGATGACAGCAAACCAGAACGACTATATAAATCCAACCGCAGAAGGGCATATTAGTTGGCGATGCGATAGCTCATGCGCATCAGATTCGGATGTTGGTCTAGAAAACTGGCAGAACAGACTTTACGAAGTCTCATCGCGCAGATGTGCGTTTATAAGTAAGTCACTGCGATGGAT